>CM059194.1:3108447-3180970 GCA_030323885.1 Branchipolynoe longqiensis | reverse complement strand
GCTCAGTGTCAGGATAATAGTGGGATAACAGGTCATGGTGCCGGCAGTATGATTTCCCAGTAGAGCAGGACTATAAAGTCAGCATGAGTGCGCTCTGCCACAAGTCGGTACTGGTCCTGATGTGACCGTAGATGTTGCCAGGACGTAACACTCCAACAACCAACCAAGCGATCAATGGTTCTTAGATTTAAAATAATGCGATAGATTTAAATTGTTCATGATGGCGACTCCATGAAATCAATCACAGGAATCGGTTAACGAATCGTTAGTGCATCCCGGCCCGTCTCAATCCAATCTTGAAGTGAATCTTGGGTTTAAGTTAATAGCGCACCATCCTATCTACTCTCCCCATCATGCCCTGGTTCCCACGTCCTATAGCTACTTGGTGTCTCTGCAAATCAAAAACTATTCCCCCTCAGTTCCCTGGGGAGGCGATGGTCTAATCACAGCCGTGGGCCCCCGGTATTAGAAGATAACCAACTGGATCCAACATAAATATCAACTTTTTTTTCTTGAAGATTTATACTGCCTATCATGGATAAGTCTGAATAGACTTGTTTTCACCATTAGACAGTTTGTCGATAGAAGGCCCAAGGGATTATTAACCTCCCACACCACATAGACATGGTATGAGAGCAACCATCCTTTGATGACGCTGTAAGTTATACACAGCGGTGGAAATCCAAATTGGCAGAGATGGGGGGCATGGGGAATCGAACGATCGACCTTCAGATTAGGAGTCCGACCTGGAAAAAAGTCAGACACTCTGACCACTACGCCACAGAGAACACCACAACATGACATCATAACCCACCAGCACAGACCTATCCACATATACTAGACTTCCAGCAAACAGGATACCATATTATGTGTACACCCCGCCGTATATATACCAAACATACCATATATATAATACATAATGTATCTGGGTCGTTTCATGGTAAATTGGGCCAAATTGTGACATGAGGGTCAAAAATGAATATTGTGTTTTTTTCCAAAATTGTTCTCTGAGTATCCAACTCTTGTCCATATACATACTGGTAATGTGAATTAAAATATAGTTGAGGTTTCTATTTTGTCAGAAAAACAAGAACTAATTGAGTAACCAGCCCCATGTGTGGACTTATTAATCACGAAGGCTGGATTTATTAACCAAATCAATTATTTAATCAAATTTATTGTGTGAAACAATTACATTGTTCATTGTGGTCCCCTAAGTATAGAAATGTACTGTAAAGAAATATGCCTAGGATGATTATATTGTTCCCAATTTTGAGTTGTGGATGTAACAAAATAGAAGGGGACACCAACAATAATATGGAACTTCAACTTCAATTGTTTTTCAGAAAGCTTTGTAGAAAAATTATATTACAAGACATGGTACTAGAAAATAGCATTACACATGCAACAATAGCAACTGTTTTTTTACTGAAGCTCTGGTATTCCCAAGATAACATATTTCCTAATGCAACAAGCAGGGTACAAGCAGGGGACACAACAGTTACGTCCAGAACCAGTTTAATCACCCTGGAATAAAATGAAAATGTATTTCAAGCAAGAGTCTTCTTTCATTATTTCGTTGACAAACAGGTAATATTCTATGCAAAATAAAGGGCTAGTAGGCTGTAGAAAAGTCCAAATTTTCCATGTCACAAATTCATGCCTTTAAAACACGATATTTGTGTAATGAAAATGTAGGCTGTTTTCTGTGGCGGAGTGGTTAGAGTGTCTGACTTTTTTCTAGGTCGAACTCCTAATCTGAAGGTCGGTGGTTCGATTCCCCGTGCCCCCATCTCTGCCAATTTGGATTTCCACCGCTGTGTATAACTTACAGCGTCATCAAAGGCCAGTTGCTCTCATACCATGTCTGTGGTGTGGGAGGTTAAAAATCCCTTGGGTCGGTAAAAGTGTAGGCTCGGGCTTTCTTTCGACAAACTGTCTAATGGTGAAAACAAGCCTATTCAGGCTTATCCATGATCGGCAGTATGATGCGCGGAAAGGAAGAAGGCAAGGCGGAACTGGGAAAAGGAGGCGTTTATTGGGCGCCTCGGAACATACAGCTATACAACAAGAGAACAGTGAGGAAGCTCAGAAGGAGCGACGTATGAACAGGTCATAGCAACAATGAAAGTAAAGAGAGGAGGCTCAGAAGGAGCGATAGTATAACTTATGCTTTAGAGTTCAGGGGAGGGGCGCCGAGGAGCCCTCCACCAGCAGAGGAAGAGAGATGGGTGGGTGGGTGGAGGAAAAAGGGTGCTGCAGGGAGGACGGCTGGAAGGCGAGTGACTGAGGGAGGCCGGCGGGCGGCCTTATAAGGGAGGAAGGGACGGCGAGGGCGGGGGAGGTGAGAAAGCGGCGGGCCGGGTTGAAGGGCGCGGGAGAAAGTTGAGGGCGGATGGCAGGGGAGGTGCGAATGCTGAGCGACGGCGGGAAGGCGGGGGGAGGGTCTCTTCCTGTCCTCGCATCAAACGTAATGCGAGCATTACGACCAAATCTTCAACAGCAAAAAAGGCTTTTTTGTACTATTTCACAATAGGCCTTAATTTTGTCATATATATCTCTCCAAAGTGTAAGAATACCAGTTCTATAAAGAAAATACCTCCTGTACTCTTTCCATAATCGTTTTTGACCATTACATACAGAAAAGTACATTGCACCAATTTACCATGAAACGACCCATATATTGTACATATCGGCCGTACAGTGAGTGTGGCTGGGAGGGAGAGCAGTTGGCCCATGAACAGACAGGTGGCGCCCCCAACAGATCTGAGGTTGAGTAGGCTGGATGACTAGATCAAGGCTCCTCCAGTCGAGGATTGTGGGAGGAGTTAGGGCTCCGGATTGCATTGCATGCAATTATGATATAGAATAATGAACAATTAGCTACATTATATACTTGTTTATTTGAAGAAAAACAAATCTTTTAAAGGAAGAACAAAAAATCATTATAGAAAGCAATAAAACATTTCAGCAGTTTCTACTTCTGTGTGCTCTTAAAGTTATTGGACTGAATTACCTGCACATGTGATACCGGATAGTGAGACCAGACGGGATGACCGAATGAGTTGAGCCTCCGTATCCTGTTTTGGGAGATCGGGGGATCCAAACCCATGAGTTTGTGGGTTTTAACATTACTCGAGTCAGACCAATGACTAGAAAGTTGATACTTGTCGCTTTCTAGCCAGGAGCTTGGCATTATTAGGATATGGCAAGGATTGGTTGGCTCAGTGTCTGGATAATGTGAGTGAGTGGGGTATCAGGTCATGGTGCTAGCTGCCTGGTCTCCCAGTTGGGCAGCACTATAAGGGCCCCATGACTGTACACTGTCACAATTCGGGACCGTCCTGATATGACCGTTGATTTTGCTAGCACGTAAAACAACAACAAACAAACAACCGGATAGTGAAGGATCAGACGCATTATACACATTTTTGTTTGTAAATAATAAAACACACTAAAAATTAACAAAAATAAAAATCCTGGAGTTATTGAGCTGCCAGGGAAAATGTGGGTGCAAGAAACGGACCAATAGGTTGTGTGGATCCATTGTCAGCATTGGCATGTTGGTTCCAGGGTTCGCCACAAGGGGCGCGGTGGTCTGGGGCTGTGCTCCTGATTCCCCATTACCCTCAGAGAGGTCGCTGTTTGACATGGGCGGAGCACTTCCAGCCATTTTGTATACATGCCAATTTCCAACACAACGCGCTGGCAGGAAAAGGGAGAGAGGGCAGGATAGATGGTTTGTGTGCATAGTGAAGTGTCAGTAGAGGGCGCCATACGGGTGGCATAGACAGGGGTTGTGTCACCAGAAGCGGTGGACTGTCATGCATAGTGGAAGTGTCACCAGGTGGCGCCATTAGTCAGGTATTGACAGGGGTTATCACAAGTAGGAGCGAACTGTCATGTATAGTGGAAGAATCACTAGAGGGTGTCATCAGTCAGGTATAGGCAGGGACTGTCACCAGTAGGACTGCCATGTATAATGGAAGTGTCACAAGGTGGCGCCATCAGTCAGGTATAGGCCGGGGTTGTGTCACCAGTAGGGGTGGACTGTCATGTATAGTGGAAGTGTCACAAGGTGGCGCCATCAGTCAGGTAAAGACAGGGGTTGTGTCACCAGTAGGGGTGGACTGCCATGTATAGTGGAAGTGTCACAAGGTGGCGCCATCAGTCAGGTATATGCCGGGGTTGTGTCACCAGTAGGGGTGGACTGCCATGTATAGTGGAAATGGCACCAGGTGGCGCCATCAGTCAGGTAAAGGCAGGGACTGTCACCAGGAGGACTGCCATGTATAGTGGAAGTGGCACCAGGTGTCGCCATCAGTCAGGTATAGGTAGGGACTGTCACCACTAGGACTGCCATGTATAGTGGAAGTGGCTCCAGGTGGCGCCTTCAGTCAGGTATAGACAGCGGTTGTGTCACCAGTAGGAGCGGACTGGGATGTCTAGTTGGAGTGTCACTAAATTAGCAGCATTGGTCAAGTACAGGCAGGGAATGTCCCCAGGAGGGGCGGACGGTCATGTATAGTGAAAGTGGCACCAGGTGGCGCCATCAGTTAGTTATAGACAGGGATTGTCACCAGTAGGAGCGGACGGTCATGTATAGTAGAAGTGTCAGCAGAGGGTGCACACGGTCAGGAATAGGTCGTGTTAGTGGCTCCTTAAGTCAAGTTAAGCGATGTAGATGGCTTACTAAGTTTGGTTTGGTCATGTTGGTGGCTCTTTGTGTTAGGTCCAGCCGTGTTGGTTGCTCGGTCCGTTGGGCGTAATCATGTTGCTGACTCTTTTAGTCAGTTCCAGTCGTGGTGCTGGGTCAGTACATTGAGCGTAATTGTGTTGCTGATTCTTTAGGTCAGGGTCAGTCGTGTTGGTGTCTCTTTAAGTCAGGTTTGATCGTGTTGGTATTTCTTTAAGTCAGGATCAGTCGTCTTGGTGGTTCTTTAACTCGGGTTCAGTCATGTTGGTGGCTCTTTAAGTCAGGTTTGATCGTGTTGGTGGTTCTTTAAGTCAGGTTTGGTCATGTTGGTGGATCTGTAAGTCAGATTTGATCATGTTGCTGGTACTTTACGTCAGGTTTGAGCATGTTGGTGGCCCTTTAAGTTAAACGTTTAAGTCAGATTTGATCATGTTGGTGGCTCTTTAAGTCAGATTTGGTCGTGTTGGTGGATCTTTAAGCCGCACTTAGTTGTGTTACTGGCTCTTTAAAACGGGTTCAGTGGTGTTGGTGGTTCTTTACGTCAGCGTTGATCGTTGGTGGCTCTTTAGGAGATGTCTGCCATCGTGGTGAGCTGGAAACGGCCGTGGCCTGGTCACTGTCGATAGGTCCCAACGGTACCTCATGAGGAGATGGAATCAATATACGTCATCTCGAATATAGGGGGCTTAATTTCGTTTTCATGGAAACTAATCCAGCATCTAGCGTATACAGTATCGTTCCTATTGGTCCTGGTTGAGCACCACTTGAAAAAAGGTGGTTGTGTAATTGCCGTCCGTTGCCTTCGCTGGGTATCTTATTTAAGGACCTGTCACACTACGACATCAGCATAGGCGCAACGTGAAAATAATTATATTTCGTCGAAGATCTCGGCATAGTATGTGAATTGCGACACAAGTTGAACGTTGATGCAGCGTAGTTGATGTGGGTGTGATGTCACCATGACATCGGGCTAGCATATTGTGTAAGCGTCGGACTGGCAACGCTCCAGTGGGCACGACGCCGGGCTAGCATGACTTCAATGGTGCTCAAACATCGGCCTAGCATGATCACATTAACTCGAACGTTGCCAGGTCCAACTCGACCGTTATATCTCGATGTCGGTCGACCAAGAGCCTAACCTCGCCCGAACATCACGCCAACGTCGTCAGCATGATCACACTGCGTGGCTGACACGCTCGACGTAACGGGAATGTGGGCCGACGTCAGTCAAAGCACCTGACCCACCCGCGCCTTGTGTATATACGTTCACACCACGTTCAGAACACGTTCGAATGATGTCACCGACATTACGCGCACGCTAAAGGGTTGACAACTACGTCAATGATGTCAACTACATCAGGACACGTTAGCGAAACGTTGGAGCGACGTTCGCCATGCGCCACAGACTCGTTCGGTCGATGTTAGAGCAACGTTGACTTAACGCTGGCCAAACGTTCCTCCCTGACTGTGTGTTGCTCTGACATAACGGAATGTAGATCTACTGTCACCAACGCAGCTGTAATGGTCGCCTAATGTCGGCCTAAAGTCAGCGTAACATCATCCCGACGTAACGGCTTCACGTCGAGCTACGTCAACAGTTTTGGACATGTTGAAAACCTTGATGCGCGCCGATGTAACACAACATAATGTGACGTAGCTCGATGTCAGTCTAACGTCATTCTAACGTCATCATAACATAACCCAACGTAGCTCAACGTAATGACGAAAAGTCACCTACACCAGGCTTACGTTGGCTCTTACGTCGTAGTGTGACATCCCTTTTATATCGCAATGGTATATTCATATCGGATTGATATCATTGCAAATGCGACATTCCTTCTATAAAGTACTCTTATTTGACAAATATTGGTGGAAAGAACATTTGTTCAAACAGAGGTTTGTAAGTAAATGGTTTTCAGGTAGATTTTAACGTGTTTCTGCTGGCCGCAATCTTGTTTTTGCACAACATTTTTGGAGACTTTCCGATGCACCAAAATTGTCCAGCTTTGGACATGTTGTTTTCCACCTCAACTACTACAAGACCATAACACGTTTTTCTGCAATTAGTTTGGGGTTCAGTGGTATATCGACCCGACTATGACCAGACGGGATGGCTGCATGAGTTGAGCGCCTACTTTCTAATTCTATGTGGCACGTCGTCCCATACCGCTATTTACCCAGGTGATTGGCACAACTGATGTCATAGTGGGGTGGTGGGTGATGCAAATGGGAAATATTCCACCTGGACCAGGTTTCGAACCCACCCTTCACCTTTAGTTATCTCAAGAACTTCATTTCGACTTCACTATATCTGTGCCAGGTGATCCTTTTGTATTAAGTTGGCTTGCGAGGGTTGCTGCTGTTGCTAGGGTTACATACACCATGACAGGTAGGTTACATGTAATGTGACCGTTATGTTACCTGTATAATGACAGTTAAGTTACATGCATTATGACGGTTAGTATACATGCATTATGACAGTTATGTTACATGCAGAATGAGAGTTATGTTGCATGGAGAATGAGAGTTATGTTACATACATAATGACATTTATGATGCATATATAATGACAGTTGTTACATACATAATGCCAGTTATGTTTCACGAAGAATGACAGTTAGGTGACATACATAATGACGTTTATGGGGCATGAGAATGATGGTTGTTACACAATGACAGGTGTGATGCATGCACCATGCCACTTGTTACATACATAATGATAGTTATGTTGCACGGAGAATGACACTTATGGTACACACATAATGCCAGTTATGTTGCATGGAGAATAACAGTTGTTACACACATAATGCCATTTATGTTGCATGGACAATGCCATTTATGTTACATACATAATGACAGTTATGATGCATGCCTAATGACAGTAGTTCCATGCATAATGACAGTTATGATGCATGTCTAATGACAGTTGTTACATACATAATTACAGTTATGGTGTTGGCGATATGACAGTCATGCTACATACAATATGACAGTTGCGTTACCTGCATAATGACAGTTAGTTTGCATGCAGTGTCTCAGTAATGCTGCCTGCAATATGACAGTTCCACTACATGCAGTATCTGTGTTAAGTTAAGTGACCGGGATGCAGATCAGGAGGTATGGTGTCCACATGTGAAGGTGTGGATCATTCTATCGATCCTGCTCAGTGGAGCCATATGCAGTTTGAGGTATTTTCGGTTCCAACCAGTGGTCCACAACTGGTTCATTAAAGGATGTAGCATGTGGGGTTGAGGTTTTTCTTTCAACTCTGACATATGCACAACATGCACAGCTTAATATGAACATGGATTCTGCAATTATTTGGAATGTTTTGTGCTATTTTTAGATTTTGTTCATTTTTGTTCTAATTTGTGGAACACACATAGTGTCTACGCATACCGTATGTGAGCAGTATGCATATCCTTGGTGGTCTAAATGTATGTGAGGATGTGCATGCATGTGTTTTTCACGCATCTGTTTGAAATTTGTCACTTACACTGTATACAAAATGAAAAAGTATTTTTGTTATTGAATGTAAAAAGGAGTGAATCATATGGAGTGAGACATGTGAAGAGTTCAGGTGCAAAATCACATAAACGCCAATCCAAAAATTTAATTTAAATAAAGATTCTTTCCTGAAAATCAATTTCAGCCTCACTAATTCCACTTTTGTTATGTTCACATGGTTATGGAGCAATGTCAAAAGAGTAGGAATAAAAGGAAAACAAACTTTTTAAAGGTTTGATTCCAATGTTTATCTCCATTTTTGAATTGGTGTTTACATGGTTTTGCGCCTGAACTCTTCATGTGCACTTGCAAGGTTTTGACTTTCAGATCTTTTGTATTAGCTAATGCAGCAGCCATTCCATGCTGGCCACATCAGCCGGGCCTGAGCATTAATAGTTTGATGGGATCCGCTGCAAATACACATGTTTCTGGTTTTAATGCCATGATGGCAGCAGCCATTCTGGTTGTGCCTGTACATTATCGTTTTGATGGGATATATAGCAGCCAGGTTCTGCGCTTAATACTAGGATGGTCGCATCCATATTCTACCATCCAGCTGGACCTGACCATTAATGGCTTGACATGATCCACCACAAATGTGCAGATTTCCACATTTAATGATATGATGGCAGCAACTGTTCTGGTCTTGCGTTATCGTATAGATGGGATCCATCGCAAATGTGCCGTGTTCTGGGCTTAACACTGACGGCAGCAGCCATTCCGCAGTGTATGCGCTGATGGATGGCTTGGGATTGCAGACCATGCAGATTGTCATAGGGGAGTGTAGAAACTGATATGCTGCTACAACCCCAGGCTGTCCTCCAACACATACGCTGTGGAACGGCGCATTTGCGATGGATCCCGTCCAAATAATAGCACATAGGCATGACAAGAATGGCTGCTGCAATCATAGCATTAAACCCAGAAACCTGTGCAATTGTGGAGGATCGCATCAAACTATTAATGCTGAGCCCCGGCTGGATCATAGAATGTGCAGTTTGTCATAGGTGAGTGTAGAAACTGATAGTTCTACTACCCTGGGCCGTCCTCTGGGACATACACTGTGGAACGGCTGCTTCAGTCACGGTGATAAGCCAAGAACCCGGTGTATTTGCAACTGATCCCATCCAAGCGATAACGCATAGGCACGGCCAGAACAGCTGCTGCCATCATGGCATTAAACCCGGGAACCTGTGTATTTGTGGCGGATCAAATTAAGCTTTCTACAAAATAATACTTTGTTAAAAAACCCTAGTACCATGGGCCTATGCCACCAATCCATTCCCAGAATGTTCAAACCCCAAACAGAAATACCTATCTACAACCCTGTCAGGTTCCAGTATAAGTAGGTCATCTCACATTACGTGGTCATCACGAGATGACCATTTGGGTCATAGCCACATGCCTTTTCGCAAGCTTGTCAACATTATTGTGGGCTCAAATTGCAGGAAAACTAGCCATTTTTTTGTTAAAGTTACTCTGGAAGGATGAAAAGTAGGATGTAATGGTCAACCTGAGCTATTTATCTCAAATATAACTAACAAATTCAAACGCCATCGGACCATGCAACTTTAACTGGTGGGGGGTGTATTAATTACACCATCGTAACGCGGAAACCAAATTTGTTGCACCCAGTTCCAGCGAATGACCCAGCTAGTAGCGTAACACTCCCAAGTCCCGGCGGACCCTCAACCCAGACGCTGTCAGTGACATTTTAAACACACCGGCCCAACTGCGCAGCACACACTGACAGCAGTCTCCATTCAATAACATCGATACAAATAATTGTTGTGTGCGCGACGCCTGGCAGCAGATCCCCTCCCGGGCCAGTACGGCTGCTCTGATTGGCCAATCACGCCCAAGTGACCCGTATAGTACGCCGCCTGGTGAGAAGGCCAGTAACTAGAGATTGTCTGATACCGGAACTGAAGCGGATATGGCGACATTGGTGTCGCGTCCGGTGACTTTAATTGAACACCACCTACCGGGTGTGTTCTGTACTAGATGGAGGAGTGGAGGAGGAATTGCTTATTTAATTGATTGTTATCATTCTTTTACTTTGTAAAACTTGTTTTTCCTTTGTTTCCCTTTTTGTAGGGGGGGGGGGGGCGGAGGAGGACTACGTCGGTTGATTAAGCATGGGGAATTCTACCTTACTACCTTAGAGAAATCTTTATTTCAGACAACATCTCTTCTATCTGGACAAGCAGAAATCCATATGAATGTTAAAGCCAAATATCTGAATAATACAAACAATTAGACCAAAGATCCACATGCACATACATACATACATATACAATGTGGCCAACATATATAGTATGTTAATTCAGGGTACACGTTTACTCACTTTTCATCGCATAGCTATAATGTGGCTAAGATATACAGTATTTAAACACATCGTGTTTGAATACGTTGTGTGTGTTAAAATTACATCATGGATGTGTGTTAAAATTATGTTATGGACTGATGTTATATCAATAATCTTAAGATCTTTCTCAATTTGTGTAAGAGCAAAATCAAAAGGTGGGACAACATAATTTAAGTCTGACATGGTCAGAAATTGTAAACATACATATGAACATGGATTCTGCTATCATTTGGAATGTTTTCTGTTATCATTTGCAATGTTTTCCGTTTAGGTGTCCAAGTCAGAAAAGTGGTAGAGAGTTTATGAGAATGACCAGTATACTGTGTAGTAGGTACCAACAACACAACACTAGCCCGCCGTCTCTAATATTAGTGGGTCTGTACTAATTCAATGTGGGTCAATGCTCCTTTAGCAGCAGTCATGTGTTTGGAATATTTCCTCAAATAGTCTCACAACAATTACTGCTACACCTTGCAATTTCCTCCACCGCATCCTGTGTTCGAATTGGTAGAAAGCATGCCTTCGGTGAAGAACACCGGAAGTTCGATTCCTGGTAAATTAAAACCAGTAGATAGCTACACAACAAATGAACGTGACAAAACAAGGGGAACCACCAGAATATTTCTTTTTATCGGCGAAAACAAGTCATTAGACTTAACTGTTATGGGCAGCCATCACAAAATAACAAGGGAAAGAAAAGAAACCTCATGACTTTGACAACAAAATACCCAACAAAAACCCACAAAAAAAACTATGGCTTAAACAATTTAGACGTGTCGCTCCCTAGCCTGGTGCTTGGCATTATTAGGATAGGGCATTATTTGGATTGGTTTCCTCAATGTCAGGATAATGTAACTGCATGATATCAGGTCAATGTCCTGGTGGCATTGTCTTCCAGTGAGGCAGAACTATGTAATAAAGTCGCCACCAGTGCCCACTGTCACACATTGGTCCGCTCCCTGATATGACCTTAGATGTTGCTAGTATGTTAAACTCAAATAACAAACATTGCAACTTCCGCTTCTCTGTTTTTCTCCAGTTGCTGTGGTCTCGTCCTCGTCTTCACATCAGTGGATCTGCGCCTTCACAGCCAGGTGTACAGTCAGGCAAGCAATCAGACAGCCAGACAAGCAGGCAGTAGGCAAGCAAGGGTCAGGCAAGCAGAAATAAGGCAAGCATGGATCAGGCAAGCAGCGGAATCGGAAGTAGGCAAATCGTCCAAGCGGCCCAAGCTCCTGCATCCACCGACCACACGCAATCATCGTCTAATCATGACACAATCACCACATAATCACCACCTAACAACCACCTAATCAACATCCAATCACCACCGAGTCACCAGCCAATCACCACCCAATCAACATCTAATCACCACCTAATCGCCACCTGATCACGACTTAATCACCACCTAATCACCACACAATCACCACCTAATCAACATCCAATCACCACCAAGTCACCAGCCAATCATCAGCCAATCAACATATAATCATCACCTAATCACCACCTAATCATCACCTAATCACAATCTAATCAAACACCGTGACATGAGGTGAGGTCAAGTGAGGGGAGGTGAGGCGAGGTGAGGTGAGGTGAGGCGAGGTGAAGCGAGGTGAGGCGAGGTGAGGCGAGGTGAGGCGAGGTGAGGAATCGTTCGGTACCACCACCATGTCAGACCCGGCACTGGATACGGACACGGAAGATGCTGAGACAAAAGGAGGCGCAGGACGAGAACGAGGCAGTGGGGCGGGCGGAGGAGGCGGAGGAGGCGAAGGAGGCGGGCCTGGAGTCGGAGTGGGGCGGGACACCACCTCACTGGAGGCAGCCTCGTTCTGTGGAGAGACGCGCCGGGACAGTGAACCGTGTCCGGTACCCAGAAGACTCAGCGCAGACGCAGCGGAAGGTGAGTCAGAGGTCACGCAGAGGTCACGCATGCGCATGCTCTGGCGGGAAGCGGGTGTCACTTCCGGTCCGAACGCATGCGCATGCGTGATTTTGCGCAACATGACGGTATCGGTGGCGTTCGGTTGGTGTTGTACACGCATGCGCACGTTGAGCTGAGTTTGGTGTGTCATCAAACCAACTTGGGTGTTATTTAATAACAATTCTACGGAGAAAATTTATATTGTACATATTTTGTGTGTAATGTTCTTGGTGAAAATGTATTTGTGTGTGGGAACGTAAGGATATGTCGATTTTAGGTCGTTTTTTTCATTGAATAATTGAACGACACAAAGCCGATATCAATTTACAAGTTGGTATTTATTTTCCGCTGACATGTTGGTTTAACGTTCATGAGTAAGTATATGTGTATATATATATCTCGTGTAAATGTAAGGCTTAAGATGTGGGACCCTATTAACATGTGGGGTGGGCGGGATGGCAAATAAAATCTCTAGCCAGTCCTGTCCTTAGTGTGTCCTCCCTTCTCCTTATCAAAGTGAAGACTGTCTGTGGATGGCGGCCGTATATAGTCTGAGAGTGGACTTCGGGCACCAGTTATCTTAGTTCCAAAAGGCAAAAGGGTGGCGCTAGTGGTATAAATTATGCAGTTGTAAATGGAATTTTCCACAAAATAAGATTGAATATGCAAATTAGTATGGTTACAGCACCATAACAATAATCGGTAGGTGGTGGCATTTATACAGTCACAGAGTTTCATGTAGATGGCAGCACCAGCGTCCATAGAAAGGAAAAGGAGTTACATATAAGAGATAAACCCAGGTTAACATACATCAGTCAGTGGGAATAATACGCAAAGAGGCAGAGATCCGTGGCGGCCCATTTCAGGTTTCAGTGTTTGAAAGGATATGTAGTATATAGAAAGAGGCCTAGCGTAATGGCAGGGGATACACGTTTGCATGGTCAATTACCCATGTTCCAGTCAACATGCACAATGTCTTCTGTCAGTGCCAGAGCACTGCTGTTCCAGCCGTTTAGTGAAATCGATTGATGCAGAAATAAAATTATCAAGTGTAATAGTAAATTACATGCAATTGCAGTTCGATAATAAAACTATTTATTATGCATGAAGAGAAAATGTGTTAGATTAGATGATATGGTTCAAGAATTGTCTCTGAATGTATGTGATCTATAACGCATTATAAAGTTATACAAGTGTAAATGCAAGGGGAACATATACTGTATATATTTATTCCGTTTTTTTTTTGTTTGTGTGGGTTAATAGTTGTGTTTATGTACTGGTGTTATAATACCGACATCAGCTCTGGGTAGCCAATGTGAGAGTGGGTGGGAGGATAACACATGGAAGTTCCTGAATGCTGAGTATAATGTGGATGAGGCCTTGCTATTCAGACGCATACAGGGAAGCAATACCAGAGGTCACTCCAAGAAGATTTTCAAGCCAAGGTACAACAGCTCACTCAGAGGGGCCTTCTTTTCACAGCGAGTGATAAACATGTGGAATGAGCTACCAGAAGAAGCTGTGGAAGCAGCTGCCATGAATCAATTCAAGAATGCGCTGGACAGGGCCTGGGCCAGAGAAACATTCCTGTACGATTTTGAGGCTGCACACCGTTAGAGCTGAGAGGTACGAGCTTTGTATAGGCTACCACAAGCCTGCATCAAAGAAGAGGATAATAATAATAATAATAATAATAATAATAACTGTTGCAGGGGCGGTGGGTAGATTTGATGGGGGTTGACTGTGTGGGGGTGAACTGGGGAGTGTGGTGTGGGGAAGGTGGTTGTTATAGCCAGCCTACAATATGGTGGATACTGTCATCCTGAACCACTTCAATTTAACACTAGAGCAAGCTACCTCAGTTTCATTGTGAGGCTCTCAGGGCTCGTTGTTCTAGCCATGCATCATGGAGACCTCCAGCCCAGACAGTGACCATTCTGGGCACACGCCACACAGTGCTTGTATATGGGTCGTTCTCAGAAACTGTGGTAGCGCCCCGTTTTAGAGAAATACCAATGAATACAAACTGACATATAATCAATGAGGTGATACTAGATTGCAACACTGCAGTGTGAATAACATTGGCGTTATAAATATATGTCACTTCCGATAATTGTGGACGGGGCGCAGTGGCCGAATCGGTAGAGCGCGAGCCTCGCGTGCGGGATATCGTGAGTTCGACTCCAGAGCGAATCAAACCAATGACATAACATGGCTGGTACTCAGCATTAATAGGATAGGGCAAGGACTGGTTAGCTTAGTGTCAGGGTAATGTGACTGAGTGGGAGATTGTTTCATGGTGCTGGCAACCTGATTTCCCTGAGGGGCAGCACTATACAGTTGCCATGAGTGCGCACCGTCACAAGTCGGTACCCATCCTGATATGACCTTAGATGTTGCTAGGATGTAAAACCCCATGAACCAACCAACAAATATAATTTGTTAAACCGATCACACTTAATGTCAACTCATTCTGAAGATTTTATGTGACTATTATATCAGTCTCGCCTCGTCTGGGTATCCTTAACCACTGGCTGGTGTGGCATGCAATTTAGTACCTCGTTATAGACCGCGGTTCTACATGATTCCCTCGTAACTAACACTTCACCTGATGTGCAAGTTGGTTGATTGGTCGAGTTTTAGGTCCTGCCAACATGTAAGGTCATATCAGCACGGGTAGCAATGTGTGACACTCTGCGATCATGACGACTTTATAGTGATGCACCACTGGTAGACCAGGTCGCCAGCACCATGAACTGATATTCCACTCAGTCACATTATCCTGACACTGAGAAACCAGTCCTTGCCCTATCCTAATATTGCCAAGCGCTTGGCTAGGAAGCGACTAGATAAAAGATTCACCTGGTACTTGTAGTACACGGGTGAACGACAACGTAGTGTAAATACAGGCAAAATAGCTTTAGTATGGAACATGAAGTAGAAACTGTGGTTCCATGATCAAATGGCTACATATATTGGCACAGATTTGGTGAAATGGGAGAGAATGCAAACATCCAAGATGGCGGCCATAGAATGCCATCGAGTTCAATTTTAAATCATATTAAACTAGCTATTTTATTATATTTTTCAACTCAAAGGTAGCGGGTAAATATGAAGACATCTACAAAGAATAAATGTTGCTTCTCAGATTGTGAAATTAGGCTCTCATTTCATTAACCCGCTTTTTCGACCGTTTTTATATAGGGTTGGTATTCACCCGTGTACTGCGAGTACCGGGTGAATCCTTTATCTAGGAAGCGACGAGTATAAAGTTTTAAGTCATTGGTTTGATGCGACCAGGGTTCGATAGCGTGGGTTCTAACCCCAAGGTCTATCAAAACGAGAGACGGACGCTCAACTCATTTCGCTGACCCATCTGGTCCTTGTTGTTCATTTAAGCCCTGGCCACATACACGATAGTAAACGTAGTTCAACGTAGTTGAATGTAGGATATATTACCCTGGGTCAAACGTGGTGGGAGTACGTTCAACTACGGTGAAAAAAGTTACGGTATGGCAGGTTTTGGTACAGATAAATACGTTACGGCACAGATGCCGGTATGTTTAACTACTTTCAAATACATTCAACTATGTTCAACATACGTTAGCCTCCACTACGTTAACTAGGTTTAACTATGTCCTAGTACACTAAAGTATGCTAGAGTACAGTAGAGTATGCTAGAGTAAGCTAGAGTACAATAAGAGTATGGAGACTTTACCACAGTATGTTAGCCTCTAAGGTAGCAGCACTCTTTGAACATGTCCAAAGATTAAATCAGAACTCACAGTCCACCCACTTTATTACAAAGTTAGCCTGGCAGAGAAGTATGGATACTGGTACGTTCAACTACGTTCAACTAAGTTCAACTACTTTCAACTACATTAGCCTCCACTACGTTCAACTACGTTCAACTAAGTTCAACTACGTTCAACTACATTAGCCTCCACTATGTTCAACTAAGTCCGCTAACGTGTATGTGACGGGCCTTTAAAATTGTAATTGACAGAAGCATGTTTGCTGGTAAAGGATGCTGCATCACTCTCTGAAACTGGCTGCCACATATCTGGCTTCCACGTTAGGACAATGATAATTAATGTGTTCCTTTGTGTTGGTAGCAATTCAAATAGGTATTGTTCCCTTTGTGTCTTATGTTATTAATGTTTGCAGGATCACTTTTATTTAATCTAACCCACAAACTATATCAAATGTATGCGTGTATGATTTTGTGCTGACATGAAAATATATAAATTTACGCATTGACATTAACGCAAACCTTTTTAAAAGATTTTCTCAACTTTTTTCTCGAAGGATATAATCTTATGTGTTTAACTGTAATCAATAAAATGGTGTTTGAATTTGATATGTATGCTAAAATCACGTTCTGGTGTTTATTTGATTTCTATGTTACACAATGGTTTTAGCATATTGCTCAATTTGTATAAGATCAAAATCAAAAGTGTAATAGCTTTGTTTCAACACCTGATATATGCACAGCATGTTTGGGAGACCATGGGGTCGTCGTTTTGAACCCTGGTCGACTCAAACCGAAGACGTACAATTTGATACTTGTCGCTTCCTAGGCAGGCGCTCAGCATTATTAGGATAGGGCGAGGACTGGTTGGCTCACTGTAAGGATAATGTGACTGAGTGGGATATCAGGTCATGGTGCTGGTAGCTTGATCTCCCAGTGGGACAGTACTATAAAGTCACCAAGAGTGTGCACTGTCACAAGTCGATACTCATCCTGATATTACCTGAGATGTTGCTGGGATGTGAAACTACAACAAACAAACAAGTATGCACAACATGTAATCCCTGGTTCGTCCAAAGCGAATATTCTGACAGGTATCGAGTTGTGACAGTCCGAGTTGTGGCAGTCCGAGTTGTGACAGTCCGAGTTTTGACAGTCCGAGTTGTGACAGTCCGAGTTGTGACAGTGCACCCGCATTGCGAGTTTAAACCGGGCGCGGTGCCCGAATCGGTAGGCCGCGGACCTCACGTGTGGAAGGTCGGGAGTTCGGTTCCAGGTCGAATCAAACCATGACTTATCAAATTGATACTTCTCGCTTCCTATCCTGGCATTAATAGAATAGGACAAGGACTAGTTAGCTCAGTGTCAGGATAATGTGACTAAGTGGGATATCAGGTAATTCACCTCTGGCCTGATTTCCCAGTCGGGCAGCACTATAAAGTCACCATGAGTGCTCACTGTCACAAGTGAGTACCCATCCTGATTTGACCTTAGATGTTGCCAGGACGTACAACTCCAACAACCAACCAACCAATATGTAATCCAAGTTGCGTACTACTACTAGCACCACCAAAGCTGATATCCTGGCAGGGACTCAGTTGTGACGATACCTCCCCATTGCGACTTTATAGTGCTGCCTTATTACGACGCCACACCGCCAGCACCATGACCCGACTATTCATCCAGGCAATTTGCCATATAATGGAATAACGCTTTTTAAAACCTATTATAGGCATCATTGGTCATTAAACGGGTGTCTATTTTATATCCGCTTATAAATTACTACATTTGTATCCGATTAGAAAGCTCTAATCGAGGTTATAAAAGTGAAGTCATCCCAACCACTGATAGACACATTTAGAGCCGCGACTTGCGCTTTAGTGCTAACCCCCTTCCCTGGCTGAAATTAGGTTGGGGCAGTTTTACCAATCAGTCGAAATCAAGGTAATGGCCCTGTCACACTACGACCCTTCTCGCTGGCGCGCCGTCAGCGCGCAAAATATCTTCTATGCGTCGAGGCACATCCAACGTTTTGGCGGTTTGGGGAAAAAGATCGGCATCAGCGCAGCGCATTATTCGCGTGCGGCCAACGTTAGTCGACGAGTGAGGAAAAAAAAAAAAGACGTTTGGTGCGACATGCTCATATGACCTTAGATGTAGGTAGGATGTAAAACAACAAAGCAACCATTTGGCGCAACATGTGGAGACGACCCTCACGTGCATGCGGCGACTGCCTAGCATTCGCATAACGTTATTCCAGCGCTGTCGACGTGCTTCTGACGTCGCCATAATATTGGAACCCGCACTTTGACGTGCGTTGTGGGTCGGTGTTTTTTTTGTACATGCTAAAAACATGTAGCGACCTGTTATGCTCACCGACGTCCTCCGGCGACTGTCAATGTCCAGGATAGTGTACCGACGTGTACAGATATCCTCATAACGTCCTCCTAACCTTTCCTGACGTTTCCCGACGTTTTGCCAAAAAGTGACACACGTCGACGCGCGTTGGAGAGAAACATCATAGTGTGACAGGGGTATTAGTTATGTAAGGAATAACGGCTCGGACCACCCAAGAAAGTGAGAGCCTTATCAAATTACCAGTGGCGCCACTGTCCGGATGAATCTGACACTAGGGTGTGGCGGTAGAAGTTAGAATAGTGTTCGTTATAAGGGTGGTCAAAGGGGAAATAATCCGGCTACAGCAGGATTCGAACCCACACTTCTTGCCATTCTGGAGCTAGTCTGTTAACCACTAAACTACTTAGGTCCCCTGATGCAATCATCCTATCCACGCCTACCTGTCTAAGTGGCTCCTTGTCTATGATGTCAGTGCATACTATTACACTCTGGATTTGTAAGTCTTTGAAATGGTTTATTTCCGTAAGTCAGTTAATGCTTACAATTCCATACCTCCAGGCAATGCCCTTACTTATACATACACAGGGCATTTTTCAACAACCATTCAACGCATATCGTGTTCAGGATCCTGGTGATGGCACCAATGTCATGTGCGTGATGAAAATGGGAAAAAGTGTGACTAGACCAGGATTCGAACCCCCGCCTCTTGCCATTCCAAGGACAGTGCGCTGACTATTATACCACTGTAGTTATCTGCACTGACCTCTCAGGCAATGAGCCATACAGACAGGTGGGCGCGGAGAGGGTGGTGACATCAGGGAGCCTAGTTGATGTAATGGTTGCCAAACTGGCCTAGAAGGCAAGTAATGTGGGTTCAAATCCCGTTCTTGGAGCAATATTTCTCATTTTCATCCCCTCCACGACAATACGTAGGTTGCCTTGGAAAACCACCGAATCCACGACCTTGTGTTCGTGTGGTTCCATCACTGAGGTGTCAGTGTGGACTTACCACACCAGCACAGCCTCCTTCTGCAAATGTGTGCGACCGGAAATTGACTCCTAACCAGTGCTAACTGCGCATGCGCAAGAAACAAAGAGTAAACTGAATAACCCATCCCAAGTAGATATTGGGTTTGGACTGGTACAAGGATGGCCACCCCCAGTCCCACCCGCAACACCCCCCACCCCAGATCAGCGTAGTACTAGCAATATCACCCCCACTCCAACCCCTACCACCCCCCCCCAACCCCACACCAAGCTGGCACTAGCAATTCACTGCCACTACAACCACAACCCACCCCTACACGACGCCGGTGCTAGAAATGTAGCCCCCACTCCCACCCCTACCACAACCCCCACCGCACACTGGTACTAGTAATATCACCTCCACTCCCACCCCCAACGCAACCCCCACCTCAAACCAAACCCACACCCCACACCAGACTGGTAATAGAAATGTCACCCCCTTTCCACCCCCACCACAACCCCCCACCCACACACCCCCACACACCCCCACACACCCACACCACCAGCCATCTACACAATATCCTTCGGGCCCAAGGAAATCAATACATTTTTCCCTTAAAATATAATATGAGGAAATTGGCATCTGACAGGATGTGGTTGTGCTGTACCAGGCGTCAGAGAGAGGCTCAGTGTGTTTGTCTCACGTTTGGGGGAGCAGGAAGTGGTGAGGAGGTAAAGGGACATCCGGCTGAGCAACTCGAAATGGTATTCACACCAGGAAGCTTTCAATGTAGGAAACTCATTTCAGGATGTTACTGATGAATTGTATCATCAGCATCATCATCATGCTGTGGGTCGCTATGCGACAAAGACTGCTTTCATTACTTGATTGCCACTCTCCACATTTCATGAAAGCTGCTTGCAAAAGTGTTGAAGTGCTGCTGGCTTTTGAAATTTACCATCGGCACTCTCTTGGGGAGCAAATATAGGTTTCACAACAGCAAGAACATGTCCAGACAGGCGCAAAACTATTTGTCCCTGCATAAATTGTATAATGATTTGGAAAGGAACCAAGATGACAATGTAATGCAGGTTAAAGTTGCATAGCCCGATGATGTTGAGTTTCAGTAATTTTCTGAGACAAAGATGTTAGGTTGATCATTATAATCTACCATACTTTAGTTTGAAGTAGCTGAAGCAAGCACCCCAAAGCTCTGACAATATGGGCTTCTACAGTAGCAGGTTCTATTAAATTGCCATCTATGTGGAAACAAATGTTTAGTAAGTGGCCCAGTATCTAAGTTAGATATATAGAATCAAATCTAGATATCATTGTTTTGCTTTTGGATATTTGATGTTTTCATCAGACTATGTTGCTTTAAGAAATGTGGATGGTAGTAGTATCATGGCTATAATAGTAGTATCATGACAATGATACTAGTACCACAATGAGGGACTAACATACTAAATGTTCTCTGTGGTGGAGTGGTTAGAGTGTCTGAAGTTTTTCCAGGTCGGACTCCTAATCTGAAGGTCGGTGGTTCGATTACACATGCCCCCATCTCTGCCAATTTGGATTTCCACCGCTGTGTATAACTTACAGTGTCATCAAAGGCCAGTTGCTCTCATACCATGTCTATGTGGTGTGGGAGGTTAAATATCCCTTGGGTCAGTAAACGTGTAGACTGAGGCTTTCTATCGACAAACTGTCTAATGGTGAAAACAAGTCTAGTCAGATTTATCCATGATATCCAGTATACATCTTCAAGACATTGCATTGTACCACAAGCAAGTGTGTTTGACGTTGGTAGTGTAAATACACATTCAATAACAGTTGCTGGATAGGTTCTGGTACTGAGAGTGAGGCATCTGCTCTACTCCTCCATTGCCTAGTTACAGGGAGATATACAAGTGAGTGATTCAAGTGGAGTCTTAGTCCCTAGCAACATTAGAGTATTACTCCCTGGCAACATTAGAGTATGAAATGTCATTATTCTTACCTGTGTTCACCTTTGTTGGTTGCACCGTGGTAGCACAGTGGATAGGGTGTAAAGAATGTTAAAGCCCCAACCTAGATTAATATTACCAGTGGACGAATGGGTAGAGCGCAGGCTTCCCGTGCGGAAGGTCGGGAGTTTGGTCCACGATCGAGTCAAACCACTCACTTGTAAAATTGATAATTGTTGCTTTCTAGTCTCGCACTCGGTATTATTAGGATAGGGCAAGGACTGGGTGGCCCAGTGTCAGGATAATGTTGCTCAGTGGGATATCAGGTTATGGTGGTGGAGTGGTATACCAGTGGGGCAGCACTATATAGTCACCATGAGTGTGCGCTGTTACAAGTCGGTACTCGTCCTGATATGACCATAGATGTTGCCAGGACGGAAAACTGCAGCAACCAACATATATATGCTGTATAAGAATTATACGAGTATAATAACCTGGAATTCTATACTATCCTACAACCCACCCACCAGTAATCGGGTAGTTGAGCGTCGGACTACTTATCTACTGCTCAGGCTTCAAATCCGACGGTGGCGCCACCGCTCGCCTGCTCACTGTCCTACTGTACCAGCCACCTGTACGCAACACGAAGGGGGGCGGGACATAGCTCAGGTGGCAGAGTGTCCACCTGCAAAGGCGTGGGTCATCCGACCAATCCTGCTCAGTGTGGGGGCTGGGAGCAGTTACCCTACTCACTGGCCTTTCAAGATTGTTACTTCTGCTGGTAAGAATCGGCTTTATGGGCATTTTACCAGTGTAGGGCTATTTTGCAGAAGATATCTACTATATATACATGCATGTATGTGTATATATGATATATATATATATATATATATTTAGCAGGGCAGTTAGTGAGGGTTGCGCGAGAATCTAATGCATGAGCTGACAGATGGCGCCACAGCCAGACCTGCAGTTGCGGTAGGTTCAACCAATTGATGACTTAGTTCAGGGTCCAGCAGCCGATGACTGAGGAGCGAGTGGGGACTAAGGAGCAGATGGAAGTTCCAACCTGAGTATCCTCATATAATGCACATATATGATCTATATATGTGTATATGAAGTAGGCATGGCTGTTGGCATGTTGGTGGTTTGTGGGTTGGAGTTTCACAAATGCAGGATTTCCAGGAATATGTGTGCACAATTGTCTCAAAGCTGCATAGTGGGATTAAAACACCAAATTTTCAAAATTGAAACAATAATAGATATGCCCCGGCACACAGAGCAATACTTCTGTGTCATGCAGTGTAGTGATGTAACGAAAGAGGAATTGTTGACAGTAAGATCTGCCAATGGCCATTCGGAGGTGCATGCGGTGGTGGCAGTGGCTAGGCGGGCACTGTCGACTGCACCTGGCACAGACTGCCTCGGATATGGAACGCAGCATCACCCAATGGCTAGTAAATGAACAAGTTGCATTTAGACTGTCTTGCATACTGCAAGAGGGGAGCACCGTGTTCTGCCCCTTACAAGAGGATATACAGCTTATATCCAGGCTATATATAAAGGCTTGCATCCAGGGGTGAGGGGCGTGTCCTGCGGAATAAAAGACAGCTTTGTGTACTATGGATGAGGACCAGGTACAATACACAAGCATAGACCTCAAAGACACACATTCACTGTAACAACAAAAGCGTCAGATGGAGAAAGTAAGCCAAGTGCGGCTGATAGGAACAACCACACATAACATCTGTCTACGCCTTTTAGCCTAGGACTTTTGTGTCCATTAACAAAGACAATATTCCTCCGCTGTGACCGACAGAGATCTAATGATGTGAGGGTGGCGAGAGAGGTGGGCGGATGGTGGTGCCACCATTACAGATTAGTGGTAGGACAAGTATAGATGATACTGATAGGTTCCCTTCAGTAAATCTCTACAATCCAATTCCTTTCTAGATAATAATATTTGCGCAAACTTAGCAATTTATATTACTACATATATAGTTGTATATATATATATACAACTATATATATATATATATATATATATATATATATATGAAGAGTTCAGGCCACCAGCACCATGACCCGATATCCCACTCAGTGACATTATCCTGACACTGAGCCAACAAGTTATTTCCCTATCCTAAGTTATTTCCATATCCTTCAAGTGCACAAAAGATATCCCACAATCGAATTACACAAAAAATACAATGCAACACTACTAATGAGTAGAAGGGAAACGCACCTCAAAATACTGGCACACCATTACACCACAAAACAGGCTACACAGCAACCCCTCGTAGGGACACCAGGCAAATGGCAGCCCCAGTGCTACTGACAGCAATAAGTAACACCAAAATTTATGAGAGAAGTGTACTGGCCATGGCGGCACATGCCTGGAATAATCAACCCACACAACAACGGGCAATCAAAAGCATGGACCACTATAAAAGGTCCTTAAAGAAAACATAGTACACAACCACCTACTGAAGAAACAATATCTCACCTGATCTTGGCCGCAGTCACTGCTTGCTGTGTTCTAACACAAAAAGCAAAAGACAGGCCAGAAAAGATGGTTGATATTACAAATACGGAAAGTAGCCCTACTAAGTACTAAGCAATTCGAAAGGACTATCACCATATGCCGCAGTCCGTCTGGGTATGTGTACTGGCACAAACCAAAGCAGAACCGGGCAAGCCACGGTCATGCATCCAAATCACCCTGGAATACAAAATGGCTAACCACACGACACAGCCATCCCATCTAGTCGCAGTCCTGAAGGGTCCAGGGGTGTTCTGGCGCGCTGGTGTACACAAACACAAAAAACAACAAACCACAAAACCCCCCACACCACACCAAACAAACAAACAAACAGGTTAGGAAAAAAAACTAATATAAAACTACTAACACCCAAAACGCAAAGTTGGCCCGAGAAAGATCAGGTAAAGACTCCTGAGTGCGTGACCAGACCACTCCAGTATCACAGCTGTCCAGCATTGAAAACAAGCACCCTCGCGGGAGCTTATACGTTATGGGCAGAATAAAAAACTTGTCACCAAAAAAAAAAATAAATAAATAAATAATGCCGAGCACCTGGCTTGGAAGAGCAACAAGTATAAATGTTTAAGTCATTGGTTCGACTCGACGAGGACTCGAACACACGACCCTACGATCTGCCAAGACGGAAGATCTAACTCTAACTCATTAGGCCATCTTGTCTGGTACTAACTATTTGTAATTACTCCAGTTCGGTTCTGTTTTGCTATCTACTTAAACCATTTGGTGCTTTGAGGTGGTGGAGCATCCTGGCGAGCATCTAGATTTGCTTTGGAGCAGGACAGATGCTAGACGGCGTGCCAGATGCCATTTGGCTGCCCCCTCCACCGTCCAACTCCACTACAAAGCTAGTCTCTAATTAATCAAGACAGTAGGTCTTTAGGGCCAGCAGGAGTGCCAGACTGACTCCAACCCATTGTCATCAGCCTATTTGCAGCATATTGAAGACAGAAAATGATACTCTTTTATCAGACTATGCAAGGTAAAAAAGCAAAGATGTCTTCACAGTTCGCTGGCAGCAGTGCCCATTCAACTCTAAAGCAGCAGTTGGTGTACGGCGTGCATTGATGATCTTCAGTAGCATACACCAAAGACCCTATAATACTAAGACGGCTCACTCCCTATCTCTCCCATGTAAATTTTGCAGTGCCACCTTGTGGTGGGTTTGATCAGCCCGGCTGCTGGTTGGTGTTTCACATGTAAACACATACAATTATATTATACATGAGATAGGTAAGTATGAATACACATCAATATAAAATTGCTATGAACAAATACACATCATCATCAGCATTGTCATCACCATTGTCATCATCACACATCTGTCACATTCATATATACATTTATACATATAATATAGCAACTGTTTACCCAAGAGAACATCCAGCACACCAAGTGGTGGGTTTGATCATTTTGATTACACAGTACAGGCTGAGTGAGCCGTCTTAGTATTAGCATGGCCCGCGCTCACACAAACACAAACATAAATACCAAGACAAACACAATCGGCTGGTCTAGAAACTCATATAATAAACAGGAGGCACATTATTGGATCCCGTCATGCCTTAAGGAAATGAACAACATATGCAGTGCACATGCATTGAACTCATTGTTCATACCGGCTCTATGGTCACCTTTACTATATATAATATATGTGTGTATATAGTGGTTTATGTGTATTATAATGTATTATAATAATATAAAGGAACGGAGCAATTCCAATATTGATATCATATTCATTGTACAATTATTTGCGTGTATTCGGAATTTGCGCACCCACCCCGTTATATGCGCGCGATTGGGGTGCCAAATGTTTGGTGCGGAAATGACTCAAACCACTGTCACTTCGCTCGCATTTTTCTTTTTGGTAGGGCATATTAGTCCCAGCCAGAGAATTAATAAAGAACTCAGCCCAACTCTGCTTTGTCTAACCTTATTGCCTAGTGGTTTATATATGTGTATATATTTATATTGAGATAGAGATATATAAATATATATTATATTATATATACCGGTACATATTCCCTTATCCGAAATCCTTGGGGCCAGTTGTATTTCAGAATTCAGGTTTGGCGGGATTTCAGAATAAAGTTATATTTATCAAACATTAACGCTGCAGTTAAAATATTTGAATATTCACACTAAGTAGGGAAAGAAAGACTACAAATACTATTACAGTTTACGTATGGAGTAATATGCTGATAAACAAATTAATTATAGACCAGATATAGTCTAGTACATCATGTACACTTATACAGAGATGCACACTTATACGTGCACACACACTGATACATACATGTGCACAAGCACACCGGTACCGGCATGCATAGATGTATAAGAACCTGAGGCAACAGCGCGATTCTAACAGGATATTTAGACCCTATATATATATATATATATTTTTGACCCTATATATATAAATGCCCAGTCACACATCACCAGATTGGGTAAACGGACAGAAACCGAACAAAGTATGTTGATGTCCGGTTTGTGTCCTTACAAGTTTTGAACATGCACAAAACTTGGAACGGATGGCGCTGATTGACGTCTATGGTTCTTGTCCAGTTTGAGTTTGTTTCGTCAGTTGGCTATCTGTTTATGGCCGTTTCATGTCCATTTCATATCCGTTTAATGTCCCTTTCACTCCGTTTCATTTCCATTCGTCCAGCATCCTTTGACCGATACCGCAACATTTTGAAACATTTTAATACATGTTGATACTTATCATGCGAGAACAACACCAGACTAGACAATTCTGTCGATGCTCAATCTGGTGAGATGTGACAGCTGCTTTACAGATATCTGTCCGTCACTGATACCCAAAGAACCCCTCCTCTTCGTTGTGTATCCCCCCAGGCGTGATGGCCGATTTGGTAGAGCGCGAACCTCGCATGCTAGAGATGAGGTCTTCAGTTATGGTTGAGTCAAACCAATGACTTATCAAATTGTGATCTTACTATCAAAAGGTTCTATCTGACAAAGTGACTGAATTGGTGTTATGGATGTACTCATACTCATACTCATCCGCTTCTGATTTTGTTAGGCTTATAGCCTGTATCAGGTCGATGCATGTCAAAATTTGATTTACTAGGATTAAACGCATCGAGTACCGGATGTATGCAATATTGCAGCCCCCTCCAATGCTTATCCAGTCTGCCTTTGAAGGCGTTGACGGAAGGCGCTTCTATGACATGTTCAGGCAGTGCGTTCCAGGCATTTACTATCCTGTTACTGAAGAATAGCTGTCTGACTGGTTTTATTGCTCTTTCCTTCTTCAGCTTGTATCGATGACCTCTAGTTTTACAGTTGGCCAGCTTCAGGTATCTAGCATCAACCGCATATCTTCCAGTGACGTGTTTGAATGCTTCTATTATGTCTCCCCTGGCCCTTCGGTAGTATAAGCTGGGTAGGTTGAGAATCCTGAGACGTTCTTCATATGGTAGTTCTCTTATGGTTGGTGATAACTTTGTAGCACGTCTCTGTACACTCTCGATCATTGACATGTCCTTCTTGAACTTCGGTGTCCAAGCCGTGTTGCCATACTCAAGGTGCGGCCGGATCAGTGACGTGTACAGTGTCTTCACCGTGTCATTGTCTAGATATGTGTACGAGCGGCGTATCATGCCTAGAAGCTTGTTCGCTTTGTTCACGGTGATATGAGAAGGTGAGTCCGGGGTCCATGTATATGCCAAGATCTTTCTCTAGTTCTGTCACTTGGAGCTGGACTTCTTCTCCATCTTGGTGCATGTAGTAACTGAGATTTTCATTTCTGTTACCCAGGTGCATGACCTTGCACTTCTGTGCATTGAAACGTAGTTGCCACAGGTTGGCCCAGTCTTCAAGTGCAGTTAGGTCTTTTTGTAGCGCCTGTTGATCTTCAGGGCTGTTAACCTCCATATACAGCTTTGTATCATCCGCAAACATCTGGATGAATGCATGGATGACCTCGGGCATGTCGTTAAAGTTGCATAGTCCGATGGGTTGTGAGTTTTCCCAAACTTTTTGAGATAAATATAGTAAATTGATCGGTATGATCTCCTTATCATTACCCTGAAGTGGTTTTGATAATTGCCAAGTAATTTTGAAGATATTTGAAGTAAATGCACTCAAAATAATTTCGGCAAGCTTGCCGAAACCCTCGGGCTGGAAGCCAAGGCTGTGACCCCATTCCCAATCTCGCCATGGTCACGTGGTGTACTGACCTTTTTATCAGCCAATCGACTACCACTGGCACTTACATTCAGAATATAACAACTTTCACTATTATCTCTGCTTTTTATTCCTTTCAGAGAAAATTGCTTTTAGGTTAAATTAAATACTTCAGATCTTCCTCTTCAATCGCGCATTAACAGCTTTTTAATCGACCCAATGACAGCTTTTTAATTTAATTTGCAAAAATAAATGCTCTCCATAGACATAGCATTGCTGCAGCACAAATTTCCCTTCGTGAGTCACGGTGACATCAGCCCGACATCGAGAATACTGGCATGGAGTAAACATTCTGATTCCTACGCTTTCAGTTTAATATCAGTGACACTTTATATGGTTAACTATCAAGTGAGTGAGATAACAACTTATAATCTAGCTAATGAGAAGAAAAGCAGATAACAGAAGCTCTGCTGAACATAAACAAAGTAAACATACCTGACCTATTTCTGGAGAGCGCTCAGGCTGGTCACATGGAGTGAAACTAGGCCATGACCACCAAGAATCTCGGAGAGGTCACGAGATTGACCTGCATCTTAGAAAGTGAGTGCTGAGGAACATGTCTTCCTGTAGCAGTGGTGTGAATGTAGATTCTTGTCAAATCGGATTTATTCCATAAATACAGCACCAATTTATTAGTGTGGGCAGCAGTAGCTAAGTTAGATATGTACGATCAAATCTAGGTAAGTGTTTTAGTTTTGAAAATATATTTATACCATCGGACCATGCAACTTTAATGAAACATATGAACAGTAGGGGTCCCAGAACACTTCCTTGCGGAATACCACTCAACACTAACGCTGCCAGGGATTTCACACCATTGATAACTACGTACTGTATTCTTGCATGAAGGAAATCCTCGATCCAGGTCCATAGTTTTCCAGTAATACCGAAGCTCTTCATCTTCATGAGTAGGCGTTTGTGGGGCACACTGTCAAACGCTTTGGCAAAATCTAAGTACACTGAATCTACGTTGCTGTCATTGTCCAGTGCTTCTGTCCATCTGTCTAGAACTGCCAGTATCTGGGTTACACAAGATCTCCCCTTGACAAAACCATGCTGGAACTTTGTCAATAGTTGGTTCTGGACGAGATGGTGCATGATCTTATCATGTATTATAGACTCCAGTGTTTTACATATGACCGAGGTTAAACTAACGGGTCGGTAATTTTTAGCCTGATGTCGGTCGCCTTTCTTGAAGATCGGGGACACATAGCCGATCTTCCAGTCTCTAGGTAGTTTCCCTTGGTCGATTGATTTTCTATATATATTGTACAGTGGTTCAGCTATTATAGTGTGTAGTTCTTTCAAGATTCTCGGGGATGCTCCATCCGGGCCTGCAGCTTTATTTGGATTCAATCTGGATAACTTATTAGCTACCTCGTCTATGGTAAAATCTGTATCTTCCAAGATCACATCTGTTTTAGTATCTGGGATGTTTGGCATATTGGTTATGTCTTCTCTCGTAAAAACTGAAGAGAAGAATTGATTTAACACTTCTGCTTTGTCCTTATCTGTAGCGGTGAGACTGCCATCTTCTCTGGTAAGGTGTGAAATTCCGGATCTTGTCTTCATCTTGGAGTTTGCATATCTGAAGTTCTTTCTACAAAAGGCTATCATGCAGTTATACAACTGTTTCTCAGCTGGTATTTTTCACTGAGATATATTTTAAATAATATTGTTCTATCTGCCTTGCTATCATGCAGTTACACAACTTCAGTCCTCATTAGCTCAAAAGGACCATTTTGTCCGATATACCCTTTTTATAGTAAGGTTGTGACTTTATCACTTCAGAGCCTGATGTTCGGCATTAATAGGAGTAAGGGCTGGATGGTTGGCTCAGCATCAGGATAATGTGACTGAGTGGGATATCGGGTCATGGCACCGGCAGCCTGATTTTCCAGTGTAGACACACTATCAGGTCGCCATGAGTGTGCACTGTCACAAGTCGGTACCCGTCCTGATATGACCATAGATGTTGCCAGGACGTTAAACTGCAAAAACCAACCAAACAGATCCAGCACGCAAAGATATGTAGACAATCAGAAGGAGACACAAACTGCAGTGGTATGACCATATTATTCGTTGTTCATCAGGTTTAACCAAAACCATCTTGCAAGGCACACGGAAAGGGGGCAGAAGACGAGGCGGACAAAGGAAGTGAAGACAACATCAGGGAATGGACAGGTGTGGAGTTTGGCAAGTCCCAGAGGGCAGTGGAGAATATGAAAAAAAGGAGAAAACTGGTTGCAACGTCATCTGTGATATCCCAATGCCCCTGGTGGTTAAGGGATTGAGGATAATGATAATGAATGTTTGTTTGTTGTTGTTTTACGTCGTAGCAATAGCTATGGGTATATCAGGATGGGTACTGCCTAGTGACAGTGCACACTCATGGCAACTTTTATATTGCTGCCACACTGGCAGGTTAGGCAGTAAGCAGCATCACCTGATATCCCATTCAGTCACATGAGCAAACCAGTCCTTACCCTATCCTAATAATGCTGAGCGCATGGCTAGGAAGCAACACATACATATTATTTTAACCCACAAACAGGTGTTCGGATCCCTAGATCTCCCAAAACAGGAGATGAACGCTCAACTCATTCGGCCATCCTGCCTGCTCATAAAAATGAATGAAATCATCCCACAATAAAAGCCTCAGAGTAAGAGGTTCACAGACATATGGGGAGATAATACAAATAAAAGAACCAAGCGCACACAAAACACAACCATAACCAACACACCCCATAAAAACAGCCCGGAGATGGAGCTAAATAAGGCGCTTTATCGACGGTGGAGAGATCAGCGAAGGGAGATGACAAATTGCTGTTGTCTGTTATCAGCTTTATCGCACCCTATTTCTGGTTTAGTCCACCACTGGGTACCAATCAAAAAGGTCAATACGTCCCACATCAGGGGACATTCACATAGAACCGTATGAAGAATAACTGATTTGGCTGCCCCAGTTACTCATCTTACTAGCTCTATCAACTGATCCCGGCAACTATCTGCCAGTCTCCACCCACTAAATACCAAAACAACTCATATGCAAGAAAGGGAAGAGAAGTCACGCAAGACTGATGGTGATAAGGTTCAGCTTTATTGCTACAACTCTTGTTCACCTACTAGTGATATGCCATCCTGACTCACCTACAACCTGCCACACAGATCCACATGGTTCCTGGTTGTTCAGTATAATCAGTGCATACAACCCATTGAACATGGGTGTTACACACAGCTCAGTGGTGAACTGCTTCTTTTGGTATCTCTAGAGTGAGTGTGTCTGCATAGCAAGTGCAAGGTGTACAAGGGTGACTGGGCTCACACCGCCAGCCAATCAGACACACTCTGCAGCCTGGGAGGGGTGGTGTCCAAGAGGGGGCACCTGTCACTCAACCCCAGTGCATGTGGTGACCATAGTGTATGCAGAATGGCTGGGTGTGCTTAGCCAACGGTCCTGAGGTAACAAGTAGTCTTCATACAGTTACAATAAACATTAATATATGCTCCTGCTCCATTTGCACTTCCTGGTGCATGGAGGGAACATTTCTGTAATTAGTAACCACATCTTAATATCCGGACATCATACCGCAATCCCGGGCACTACACGCCATATCATTTCCACATAGTTATTTATATGTCACACAGTCAGAGGGGACACATTGCATTGTTATTACATAACAATGGTCCCCAACTCTGTGACCCCGGATATTGATATGATTCCAAGCTTGTCTATAACAACCGAAAGACTGGATATTTTTACACTTAGTTAAAAGAAATCACCCCATACTTACAGTAGGGTGAAAACCAAGCCATTAGAAAAACTGGCGAAAAATGTTGACATGGTTGGGAAATGAACTGAGCTGATAAATTCTTAATTTAAGAAGCAAAATAGATTCTTTACATCTTCACATTTCCCTGCTACTTTTGTGTTGAAAAATGTAATAAAACATGTAGTTTAGTAGATTTTAAAAGTGAAATCGATGGCGTTCTATTACCTTTTGTCTTTGTGCATTCTCTCTCCTTTCACCAACTCTGTGCTGATACAACTAGCCATCTGATACTGGAATCAGAGTGTTTACTTCCTGTTCGATATTAACACTATTTTCGCCCGGGTTGACGTTCACCCCTATGGCTACGGGAGAGACGTGGTAAATCTGTTATCTAGTATTAATAATAATAACACATTTATATAGTGCCCGATCCAGCAAGCCGTTCTCAGGCCTTTTACATAACAAACAAATATGGGCCGAACAGCAGCTGGCATAGTAATTCCAGCAGAAACAGCGGCTGATGCCGGCTGTGTTACTTTGGCGGCAATTGCTGCTTGCAATAGACCTGATGCAGCAGATGTCTTTGGCATCTTAACATTAACAATAACTGCTGATGGCTCAGTTCTTAGTACCACAGTTCCATTCCTTGTGGAATCTAGTAGAGGTTTAGGAAATTGTTCTCCAGTCCCACTGCATGGTATTGTATCACCAGAGAGGATTACTCTATGGGTAAAAAATGGACGTATTCAACTGAGACCTTTCCTTGCGCAAAATGTAGGCTCCGCCCACCTGTGCACCTAGTAGAACCTGTGCACATATATGAATGTGCACACTACATGTATATATATCTGATGTATAAGTATTACAAGAGTATAAAGGCGAGGAAGGGATTATTAGTATCAAATAGTTTATTGTAATATTATTATATAATACTAGTAGCCAATGGGCACACGCCATGTACTTTCTCCTTACTCATATACGGATTAGTGGTCCCACCACTGGCCCGGGCCCTTACTACCGGCGTCTATATATATATATATATATATATATATATATATGTAATGGGAGCACATTACACATGTAGGGTCGATACATCATTTATTACAAATTCACAATCAAGCAATGAATCTGGCTGGGCCAAGTGCCCCACCGAAAAATAGGAAAAATGAAGAAAAAATATAAGTTTGAAATTGTCGATAGAGTAGCAGTGTTGCAGACAGACTGCCGCGGCCGGGGCGCGCTCGTAAGGTATACCCATCGTCGAGCGCCATCCAGTGGTACATCCGCGAACCAATGGCGAGTTCCCCCGCTAGCAATCGGGGGGCAGCACAGTGCGCATCCTTACACCCGCCTATACGCAGGCAGATATACGTGGCTATATATATATATATATATATATATATGTATTTTCATATGTATGTATATATGGGAGATATGGCCTACTCTGACACCGGGCAATAATGTGTGACATGGTAACCAACTCTGAAAACCTTCCAAATAATACCAGAAAAAGATTCCAAATAATAACAGAATCCATGTTTGTATGAAGGGTTACATGTTGAGCATATGTCAGAGTTGAACAACAATTATTGCATATTTTGATTTTGAGCTCATACAAATTGAGAAATATGTTAATATCACTCATGTAATATGAAAAAAAAAGGTTGTTTTAATTAACAATGCATCTAGATCACATTGATTTTTTTCATCGGCTATTGGATGTCATTCTGACATATTTCTTTGGAGGAAACCTGTTGCCGCCACAAGGCTAATCTTTGCAGTAAGCAGCAAGGGGTATTTTACATGCACTTTGCCACGTAACATGAAAAGCATCCAGAACATCATCTTAGTATGCATAACAAATTCAAACAAGATTTGATTGAATACACTTCAGCAAACAAATTCATATGTTACTAGAAAGAAAGTTGAAAGAAGGTTTTAACAAGTTTTGATGAATCCATGGTGTCGACACTTTAGCTGATAAATCATACTATCCTACTGTTTGTAGATTTTGTAGGATAACTTAACTACAGGCACTATTGCTAGGACACTTAACACACATAGGCAACTACAGTTATTTCACTTGCTACGAACAGAAAGAAAGAATGTAATTATCACCATCGTACCATGGCAACCATACATGAGGTGGCTGGTGTCAGCGAATAACCCATATACATATATATACATATATATATATATATATATATATATATGTATATAGATATACACGTATATATACATATATAAGCGCGCTGATACCTATATACCGGGCGGTCATATCTTGAAGTTCCGACCATTAGGCAGCGCGTCAATGTGGCAGAACAAAACAGGACGTGTCGGAGTCTTATCGCGCCGATTTGTATGCGGAGATACTGGCACAACACGGCATGGGGAGTCGCATTTTCGCGCAAGACTGTCACGTGCAGGGGGGGGGGGGGTACCACTAACAGGAGGATGTGAGGTGAGAGCTGGATGAACTGTGTGATATGTGAGGTGTGAGCTGGATGAACTGTGTGATATGTGAGGTGAGAGCTGGATGAACTGTGTGATATGTGAGGTGAGAGCTGTGTGAACTGTGGGATATGTGAGGTGTTATGTGAGATGAGAGATGGATGAACTGTGTGATATGTGAGGTGAGAGCTGGGTGCACTGGGTGATATGTGAGGTGATAGCTGGATGAACTGTGTGATATGTGAGGTGAGAGCTGTGTGAACTGTGGGATATGTGAGGTGTTATGTGAGATGAGAGATGGATGAACTGTGTGATATGTGAGGTGAGAGCTGGGTGCACTGGGTGATATGTGAGGTGATAGCTGGATGAACTGTGTGATATGTGAGGTGAGAGCTGTGTGAACTGTGGGATATGTGAGGTGTTATGTGAGATGAGAGATGGATGAACTGTGTGATATGTGAGGTGAGAGCTGGGTGCACTGGGTGATATGTGAGGTGATAGCTGGATGAACTGTGTGATATGTGAGGTGAGAGCTGTGTGAACTGTGGGATATGTGAGGTGTTATGTGAGATGAGAGATGGATGAACTGTGTGATATGTGAGGTGTAAGCTGGGTGAACTGTAGGATATATGAGGTGAGAGTTGGGTGAACTGGGTGATATGTGAGGTGAGAGCTGGGTGAACTGTGTGATATGTGAGGTGATATGTGAGGTGAGAGCTGTGGGATATGTGAGGTGATACGTGGGGTGAGAGCTGAGTGAACTGTGGGATATGTGAGGAGTGAGCTGGGTGAACTGTGTGATATGTGAGGTGAGAGCTGGGTGAACTGTGTGATATGTGAGGTGAGAGCTGGGTGAACTGTGTGATATGTGAGGTGAGAGCTGGGTGAACTGTGTGATATGTGAGGTGAGAGCTGGGTGAACTGTGTGATATGTGAGGTGAGAGCTGGGTTAATTGTGTGATATGTGAGGTGATATGTGGGGTGAGAGCTGGGTGAACTGTGTGATATGTGAGGTGAGAGCTGGGTGAACTGTGTGATATGTGAGGTGAGAGCTGGGTGAACTGTGTGATATGTGAGGTTATATGGCAGGTGAGAGCTGGATCACCTGTGTGATATGTGAGGTGAGAGCTGGGTGAACTGTGTGATATGTCAGGTGATATGTGAGGTGAGCGATGGATGAACTGTCTGATATGTGAGGTTAGAGATGTGTGAGCTGTGGGATATGTGAGGTGATATGTGGGGTGAGAGATGGATGAACTGTGCAATATGTGAGGTGAGAGCTGGGTGAACTGTGTGATATGTCAGGTAATATGTCAGGTGAGAGCTGGGTGAACTGTGTGATATGTGAGGTGAGAGCTGGATGAACTGTGTGATATGTGAGGTGAGAGCTGGATGAACTGTGTGATATGTGAGATGAGAGATCGATGAACTGTGTGATATGTGAGGTGTGAGCTGGATGAACTGTGTGTTCTGTGAGTGGTGAGCTGGATGAACTGTGTGATCTGTGAGTGGTGAGCTGGATGAACTGTGTGATATGTGAGATGAGAGATGGATGAAATGTGTAATCTGTGAGGGATGAGCTGGATGAACTGTGTGATATGTGACGGGTGAGCTGGATGAACTGTGTGATCTGTGAGGGGTGAGCTGTGTGAATTGTGTGAGCGGTGAGCTGTAGGAGGTGTGGACAGTGTCAGAGGTGTGGGAGCTGTGAGAGGTGTAGGCGGTGTGAGAGGATTGGGAGCTGTGAGGTGTGAGCTGGATGATATGTAATCTGTGGGAGGTGTCGGATATGTGGAACTATACGGTAGCTGTGGTAGCTATGCGAACTGGGAGGTGTGGGAGCTGTGAGAGGTGTGGGAGATGTGAGAGGTGTGGGAGCTGTGAGAGGTGTGGGAGCTGTGAGAGGTGTGGGGGTGTAAGAGCTGTGAGAGGTGTGGGAGATGTGAGAGATGTGGGGGTCTAAGAGCTGTGAGAACTCTGGGAGCTTTGGGAGGGTGTGGACACTGTGGCAGCTGTACTAGGTCTAGCAGTTTTGAGAGTTGTGGCAAGTTGGAGATGTAGGATCTGGGAGTTGTGATACATGAGTCGCTGGAGGTGCTATATGAGTTTGTAACGTGTTATATGAGCTGTATACCGTGCTACATGAGCTGTGTGGGAGGTGATATATGAGCTGTAAAGTGCTACATGAGCTGTGTGAGAGGTGATATATGAGCTGTAAAGTGATATATGAGCTGTGTGGGAGGTGTACATGAGCTGTAAAAGTGTTATATGAGCTGTGTGAGAGGTGATATATGAGCTGTAAAGTTATATATGAGCTGTGTAGGAGGTGATATATGAACTGTACAAGTGCTATATGACCTGGTTAACGAGCTATATGAGCTTATACCGTGCTACATGAGATGTGTGGGAGGTGATATATGAGCTGTAAAAGTGCTATGAGAGCTTTGTAACATGCTACATGAGCTGTGTGGGAGGTGCTGTATGAGCTGTAACGGTGCTATATGAGCTGTGTAACGTGATAAATGAGCCGGTAATGTGCTATATGAGCTGTGTGGGAGGTGGTATGTGAGCTTTAAAAGTGCTATATGAGCTGTGTAACGTGCTATATTAGCCGCTAACGTGCTAGATGAGCTATGTGGGAGGTACTATATGAGCTGTCTTTGAGGTCTTATTAGAGCTTTAAAAGTGGTACATGAGCTGTGGGAGGTGTGATGTATGGACTGTCTTAGAGGTGCTATATCAGCCATGAGCGGTGCTATATGAGTTGCGTGAGAGTTGATATTTAAGCTGTGTAAGGCGATATATGAACCATGAGAGGTGCTATATAACCGGGGACTGTGACCAATCGATGCTCCCTACAAGTCGTGTCACACAAGCCGTGAGCTGCTCCTTCAGATAAGACTGTCCCACCCCTCGGCACACACACATCCACACACAGATCGGCACACAAAGGCACCCCCCTGGGGACACACATCCAAACACCCCTCGGCATGGACAGCCACACACACCTCTCCATACACACAACCACACACCCCTTGGCACACACAGCCAACACACCCCTCGGCACAGACAACCACACACTTATCTGCATACACACACCCCTCGGCACACACAGCCACACACCCCTTGGAACACACATCCACGCACGCTGCGCACTCAAAGACACACACCCCTCAGCGTACTGACACAGGCACCGCCTCCCCTCACCCTCTCCCTTCTTCCTAACTGCGGAGCTGAGTCTGGACACCATGGCCTGGTGGCCGCGTCCCTCAATAGCTCTCGTCAACCCTCTGTGACCCGCCTCTCGCAGGCGCAACCACCTCCACCACCACCCACGCACCACCTCCACCACCCACCACCACCACCACCCACCACCATCACCAACCACCAACCGGCACCACCACCCACACCACCACCAACCACACCCACTTCACCACCAGGACCACCACCCATCACCATCACCACCACCACCCACCACCACGAGCACCACCACCCACCACAACACACCACCACCTCCACCACCAACCACCACTCGCCACCACCTCCACCACCCACCACCCACATACCACCACCAGCACCACCACCCACCACCAACACCAACCACGTCACCACCAGGACCACCACCCACCACCATCACCAACCACCACCAGGACCACCACCCACCACCAGCACCCACAACCACCTCACCATCAGGACCACCACCCGCCAACATCAGCATCACCACCCACCACCACCACCACCATTCACCACCAGACACCACTACCAACACCAACCACCACCAGCACCACCAGACACCACCACACACCACTACCACCACCAACCACCAATAGCACCACCACCCACCACCACACACCACCACCTCCACCACCAACCACCAATAGCACCACCACCCACCACCACACACCACCACCTCCACCACCAACCACCACGAGCACCACCACCACCAAGAAGGCTACTACAACTATACCAACACTACCCATCAAGACCCGACGGGACAGCCCAATGAATTGAGCATCCGTCTCCCATGTTGGCAGATCGCGGGATTTGAGCCCACGGGTTCGAACCCTGGTCGAGTCAAACCTATGTCTTAAAAATGTATACTTGTTACTTCCTAGCCAATCGCTCGGCATTATTGGAATGGGGCTTGGACTGGTTGGCTCCATGTCAGGACTGACTGGGGAGTGGGGGATATCAGGTCACTAAAAAGTTGACGTGACTACACCCTGTCACAAGTTACCCTAACCACCACCCCAACCACCACCAGCACCATCAACAACAAAGCTACTCCCACCACCATCAACCACCACCACCCAAACCACCACCCCAACCACCACCACCACCATCAACAACAAAACTATTACCACCACCACCACCCTAACCACCACCCACCACAACCACCATCTCAACTACCACCACCACCCTATCACCACTCCAACCACCACAATCAGGCGACAGACAGTTGGCGCGTTCAGTTCAGTGCGTCCTGGCTGGGGCTATTTGTTTGTTCCTATTCTCCATTCTCATACCAGCCACCACCACCAGCCACCACCATAACCACCAGCACCGCCACCATCACTGCCACCTAACGGTGAGAGGCGGAAAACTGTCCACCAAGAGGACAGCGGAGTGTGCGGCTGTGTGTGTGTGGGTTCGCATAGATGGCGGGGGTGGGGTGGGAGTTGATCTGGGTCTTGGGGAGGAGCGGAGAGAAGTGGCAGCAGTGTGTGTGTGTGTGGGTGTGTGGGTATGTGTGTGTGGAGGTGTGCAGATATTGGGAGTGGGTGGGGTGGGAGTTGATCTGGGACTTTGGGAGGGGGAAGTGAAGGCGTGAGGGTGTGCGCGTGTGTGTGTATACATGGGGGGTGGGTGGGGTGGGAGTTGATCTGGGACTTCCAGAGGAGAGTAGGAGTGAAGGAGGGAGGGGGGAAGGCGTGTAGCTTCACACCACCCACCCACCCACCCACCCGTGCTCCCTCTCCCCCCATGACACCAGTCAGGCTGGGCGCGCGCAGGAGGCAGGAGGGGCAACCCGGGATGCGATGCGCCGACTGACAATACCGCTAATGTAACCGTGCTTTGCCCTCTGGAGACCGAGAGGCACCGGGCGACACTACCGGACGGCAAAGGGTGGACAGCCCGTGGCGGGCGCAGGCTCGACGCGGTGTAGCAGGACGAGGTTGTGAGAGCTGCTACAGTGGCACTAAATTATCTTTGTTCTACACTTGACTTCACTTCGCCCCTCCCCAGGGGGTACTAGGCGCCTCCTGCCTGCCTGGTTGGCTGCTTGGTTTGGTTGGTTGGGCGCCAGACACGTGGAGGAAGCTGAAGGAGCCGGTGAGAGTGGAGAGTGGAGAGTGGAGAGTGGAGAGTGGAGAGTGGAGAGTGAAGAGTGAAGAGTGGAGAGTGGATATATGAGGGTGAAGAGTGGATAGAGGAGAGTGAAGAGTGGAGAGAGGAGAGTGGAGCGGAGCGTTCCAACTCCAAGCGCGGTGCATTCTGGCGTGGTGTGGTGCGCCCGTCGAGTGGAGGTGTACACTCACTGGAAGCGGGGCCAGGCCACATGGAACCAGGACCACGGGAACGCAGCGCCACTGAGATACAGGGAGACAGTCCCATAGCACCACAGGGTCACACGGTCAGTGATACACAATCCCATGGGATCACATAACCCCTGGAGCAGTGAGTCACATGACCACCAGACCACGGGACATCAGGACCACAGGACCGTTGAGTCACAGGACCAAAGGCACACATGTCTACTAAGCCCCTGAGTCAAAGGGACACAGGGGCACAGTCCCATAGAATCACACGACAACTGGACCACTGAGTCACAGCACCAAAGGGACACACCGGCATTCAGTCATTAGGTCATAGGACCTCGGAGCCGCAGTTTCACAGGGCTACATGGTCATAGGGCCATACGCGACAGGGACACAGCTAGACAGGAGCATATGCATATACGGCCATATGACCATAGAGTCACAGGGTCACAACGACAATGGACCATAGGACCACATACCACAAGGCCTCAATACCATAGCATCACAGCCTAATATGGTCGCAGGGTCACAAGGAAGCAGTGCCATAGGACCATAAGGCCACATGACTATAGGACCACAGTACCATAGGATATATGCCTAAATACCCAGAGGCCACAGGGTATCAGAGTGATCTGGAGTCCACTGAGGATAGACCTGTCACGATGGCAACAGCAATCAGCAGAGAGGAGTTACTCTTACTGAGGGGCCGGCCGCCTCGAGGTACAGTATCCATGCACCTTACCTTGTCACACCCTAACAGTCAAACAGCATCGTGTGTATGTGCATGTGTTTGTAATATACTCGTAATACACCATCGTTGCCTATTTCTAAGCCTATGGACTATACCTCAATAATCGCATTATTCAGTACGCCACTATTTTATGCACTATTGTATGCACTATGGTATGCACATGTAGACATGTATACATTTATACATTTGTTATTCACAATGTCTATACATTATTCCACAAACAGATACTATTCTGTTAACCATAGATACATCTGTATATCTGTAGTGTTATCATGTGGCCTCACATAAGACACTTGTAGGCGAATGCAATATGATCATGTGACAACTTTGTACGCACACTATGATCATGTGACATTATGTTACATATATGTAGCCATGTGCATTATAAATCATGTGACACCATGCTACACCTATGTAGGTAAATGCAATCTGATCAAGTGACACAAATTTATCCCAAACTAAGCTTTTGCATTATGACCATGTCAGACCAGTTTCCACATCGATATATATGTAATATGATCATGTGACACCATTTTACACATAGGTGTCCATATGTAACATGATCATATATGAGCCATGTATAAGCCATGCAATATGATCATGTGACACCATTTTACACATAGGTGTCCATATGTAACATGATCATATATGAGCCATTTATAAGCCATGCAATGTGATCATGCGAGACCATTTTACACATATGTGGCTTATATAATATGATCAAGTGGCACCATTTTACGCATATGTCGGCATATGTAATATGATCAGGTGACACAATTTTACACAAATGTAGCCATGTTTAATATGATCATGTGACACCACATATGTCATCATGTATAATCTGATCACGCGACATCATTTTACACATATGTAACCATGTTTAATATGATCATGTGACACCATATTACACATATGTAGCAATGTGTAACATGATCATGTGACAGTGGTTTACACATATGTAGCCATATATAACATGGGCATGCAACACAATCTTACACATATGTAGCTGCCTGTAATATGATCATGTGACACCATTTACACACATGTCTCCATATCTAATACGATCATGTGACACCATTTTACACATATGTAGCCATGTGAAACATGATCATGTGACAGCGGTTTACACATATGTAGCCAAATATAATATGGGCATGTGACAGCAGTTTACACATATGTAGCCATATATAATATGGGCATGCAACACAATCTTACACATATGTAGCTGTCTGTATTAGGATATTGTGACACCTTTTACACATATGTATCCACATGTAATATGATCATGTGACACCAGTTTGCACATATGTAGCAATACGTAATATGATCATGTGACACCATTTTGCACATATGTAGGAATATATAATATGATAATGTGAAACCACTATATACATATGTAGCTGTATGTCATCTGATCATGTGACATGGTTAGGCATATATAGTATAAGCATGTGACATCATTTTACAAACATGTTTGCATGTGTAATATGATCATGTCACATTATTTTACAGATGTGTAGGCAAATGTAAAATGATCATGTGACACCACTTATCCACATGTAACACGCCACGTGACACCATTTACATATAATTATGGAACCATATGTAATCTAGTCCTGGTGAACTATTTTGCATAAATGTATGCATATGTAATATGATCATGTAACGCCATTTTACACATTTAGGTCATAAGATCATGTGATATCATCTTACACTAGTGTAGCCATGTGTAATATGACCATGTGACATCATTTGACATATATGTAGGTATATGTTATATGATCATGTTGTAAAGTGCGACGGCCGGCAGCTGTGGTTGTGTAGGCAGGTTAAATAGGAAATCACTACAGGCAAGTATAGAGAAGGAAGGCAAGAGATAGAGTGTGCAGAAGGAACCAGAAGGAGCTTGCTTAGTTTATTATATATATAGCTTTTTAGAATCCAAGGTGGTGGTGGTCAAATGTGTTGATCTACCAATCAGAGTTCAATCTGTTGTATACAAGGCCTTGTCATGCTGGCTACAGTGCCTTGTGGTGGCCAGCGATCCATAACTAACACCATGGGGAGAGTGGGTATGTGAGGTGACTCCTCCAAAGACTATCTAAGAAGTAACACTCCTCCTCTATACTATTTTACTATACAATTTCTATACCTAATGATTAATAGTTTACCAACTCCACATATCCCTCATATGCCTTTGGATTTTATATATCACCATTTACCATTATATAGACCAGTTGCAATTTATTATAGTAGTTTCACATATATCCTCATATGCCATAATATCGGAAAGTTTTACAATGTGACACAATTTTATATGCATGTCAAGATATGTTGATTGATTGATTGATTGGTGGTTGCTTTACGCCGTGTCGGCAGCATAGGCCATATTCATGCCGAGAATCGATGGCATAGGCCATATTCACGGCAAAGATATGTAATATCATCATGTGACACCGTTTTAGATCCATATCGACATATGTTATATGGTCATGTGACACCAATTTACATAGATGTAGCCATATGGAAAATGGCCACGTGACACCATTTTACCTACAAATCACCAGATTTATGTAGGCGGAGTGGGTGGTAAGACTGGTTTCAAATGAGACTTCGCTGCAGACTGAGACCCATCTGTAGGCACTCGACTGTCTACAACAACTAACGTAATGGCGACAAGCATGCACATTCTTCACTTTCACTTTCCACTGGGTATGTCCATGACTCCACAGTGAAACCAGGCGCTTAGTGTTGAAACACAAACCAACGTAAACTACAGTGTGGCATTCACCACAATGAAACTACAGTAAGATCTCTCTACCCGACCGCCTCCACAGATCGACCACTCCCCGATATTGAATGCTTTATTTGGGTCCCAAATGATCGCCTATAATATATACCATTGTAATGATAAAGAACTCCCTAAACGATCACCTCCCTAAATTGACCATTTAAAGTCGGTCCCATGGTCGGTCGATTTAGAGAGGTTTTATACAGAGAGGATATGATAGTGGGAATTTTCCAACCCGGCAACATCTAATATCATGTCAAGATGGGAAGTGACACTCATGGTGACTTTATAGTGCTGCCCTTCTGAGAGACGATGTCCCTGGCAGCATGACCCTATACCCTACCAAGTCGCTTTATCCCGATGTTTATCAAATGTCGCATCCTATTGATGCTGAACGCCAAGCTGGGTAGAGATGATTATTAACTTTCTAAGTAATCGGTTTATCTCGATTAGAGTTCAAACCTACGACCTGCTGGGTCGGAAGCTAGGCACTGCACTTACCTATTCGGCCATTCTGTGTTTTGTTGTGTGTATGAAATCACAGCCAGTCCACGGAACAAACAGAATCCTAATGCATCGGGTGGGTAATATACACATAGGTGGACTGTACAAGTCAATATCCATTATGTGAGTATCGACATTTCACGCTACCAAAGGCCATTCATTGTTCTTCACATTGTTATATAGATGGGGGGGGGGGGGGGGCCATCACAATGGGCACCTGTGCCAGTGGCGCCACCTATATATCTATTCCTACACTGTGTGTATACTATAAGTCGGTGCAGGAGAAAATTCACCAGTCAGCCTGGTCTCACTTACAAGGTCCCTGTGGGTGGGTGTGGGTGTGGGTGTGGGTGGGTGTGGGTGTGGGTGTGGGTGTGGGTGTGGGGGGTGGGGGTGGGTGGGGGTGTGGGTGTGTGGTGTGGGTGTGGTGTGAGGGTGGGTATGGCTCTAGGTGTGGGTGTGGGTGTGGTGTGGGTGTGGGTGTGGGGTGGGGTGGGGGTGGGTGTGGGGGTGGGGGTGGGGGTGGGGGGGTGGGGGTGGGTGTGGTGTGGGTGTGGGTGTGGTGTGGGGGGTGTGGGTGTGGGTAGGGGTGTGGGTGTGGGTGTGGGTGTGGTTTGAGTGTGGGTGTGGGTGTGAGGGTGGGTATGGCTCTAGGGGTGGGGTGGTTGTGGTTTGTGTTGTGGTTTGGGTGGTGGGTGTGGGTATGGGTGTGGTGTGGGTGTGGGTGTGGGTGTGGGTGTGGGGTGAGATGGATGTGGTGTGGGTGTGGGTGTGGTTGTGGATGTGAGGGTGGGTGTGGGTGTGGGTGTGATGTGTGTGTGGTGTGGGTGTGGGTGTGGTGTGGGGGGTGGGTGGTGGGTGTGGGTGTGGGTGTGGGTGGTGGGTGTGGGTGTGGGTGTGGGTGGTGTGGGTGGGGGGTGGGTGGGGGGTGTGGGTGTGGGTGTGGGTGTGGGTGTGGGTGTGGGTGTGGGTGCGGGTGTGGGTGTGGGTGTAGGTGTGGGTATGGCTCTAGGTGTGGGTGTGGGTTGGTTGGGTGTTGGAGTGTTGTGACCTGGCAACATCTAAGGCCATAATAGGATGGATACTGACTTGTGATAGTGTGGACTCATGGCAACGTATAGTGCTGCCCCACTGGGAAATCACGCCGCCGGCACCATGACCCGATATCCCACTCAGTCACATTAGCTGACTCTGAGCTAACCCAGTCCGTGCCCTGTCATATTAATGCCGAGCGCCTGGGTAGGAAGGGACAAGTGTCAATTTTATAAGTTAGAAACCGAACTCCAGACGCTCCACACGTAAGGCCCTCGCTCTGCTGATCCGCGCCCGGTATGTGTGGGTGTGTGGGTGTGTGCGTAGATGTGGAGGTGTGAGAGGGTGAGTAACCCGGCCTTTGTATTAGAAATCAGGGCTCCCTACCCAAGTGGACGTTTGAATCAAGATGTTACGTCTTCCCAACATCAGGACCGGTGTGGCAGTAAATCGCAAACCCCTGGAAATTGCACACCCCGGGGTTTGCGATTTACTAGGAAATGACAAACCCCCCCTGGAAATGACAAAACCCCCCATGCTTTGAAGCATTTCTCCCCACAAGTAGGGCAGCTATAAGCCTATGTTTGATTTTGAACTTCTACCAGATCTGGGGGATAAAATGGATTCAAGGACGATCAAGATGGATTAATTGATTAGTTTTGATGTCATGCTGTCACAGGAAAGGCCTTTTTCACTGCTATTGATCACTCACAAGAAGGATAAGGCACCAGATCAATTTTTGTCAAAGATACTAAACTACAACATTAAGAAAAGCCAGCACAACGTCTTTAAACACTTTGAACTAACAAATATCCATACATAGGCTGCACATACATAGGCTGCAACATTTATTTTCATATAAGGGGGATCCCTCACGAGATGGATTAATTGATTATTTTTAATTTCATGCCTCTCACAGCAAGGGCCATTATTCACTGCACACAAGAAGGGCAGGGGACCAGGTCAATTTGTTGTCAAAGATACTAGACTACATCAATAAGAAAAGCCAGAACAACTATCTGTATCATTAACATGGGGGGTTTGCGATCTCCAGGGGGGATATGTGATTGCCTAGGAAATCACAAGTGGGGGTTTGCGATTTACAGGGTTTGCGATTTCCTGCTACACCGGCACTGAATTGAGACAGGGCGCGCATTGACCACTTTATAGTGCTGCCCCAATTGGGACACCATTCCACAAGGACCATGACCCAATATCCCACTCAGTCATATATTATTACAAAACCGAGCAAACCAGTCCTTTTCATATCCCATTAACAAGGATAGAACCAAGCTTGGTGGTAACCAATGTTATAAGTGATTGGTTTGAGTCGCGCAGAGCTAGATACTCTACGGGAAGTTAGCCGCCGGTCTTATGGGGACACTATTCGGTCAGTTAGTTAAAGCTGCATAGTCCGATGAAGCGTAACATTTTCAAAACCAAAGTAATTATACAGGTTTGATTTGACATATATAACTTAGATACTGATGCACTTATTGAACAGTTGTTTCTACATAGAAGGGAATACTGAAGCAATGTAATAGAACCTGTTACTGCAGAAGCCTACCGTGTCAGAATGTAAGCATGCTTACCAAAACAAATTTTACATATCTGCACATCATATATCTCACAAGTTAGACATTTAAAATCAACGTTACTTCAAATTAAAGTAAAGTAGATTAGAATAATCAATCTAATGTATTTATTTCAGAAATAGTACAGAATCATCAAACCATCGGACTATGCAACTTTAAGTTGAATGGATACCGGGGCCTGAAAGTGGTGGTATCCTCCAGGGGCCCTAGGAAAAGGAAGGGTAGGGAGCCGCTGTGGGGTTGAGACAAATTAGGAAACATTTCAGGCTCAGACGGGATTATGATAGAGTGGTATCGATAAGGTGATCAACCATCCTCCCTTGCTAGTCAGGTTTGTAGCTTCCGTTAGGGACTGGAGAGGGCGGGTGGCGGCGCCACCGGTCATGAGTATGTGCCATAGGAGGCAGAACAGAGAATAATCAGTCCTGTATATAATTGTATAATCACCCTGCCTGGTAACTACGGTCTATGTAGTGTTCATCCCTGACTCTGATAAACATAAGAGATAGCCGATATGCATCTCTCCTTTGGCTCAGGTGTGTGATATTAGATGCAGTGTGCATTTCATTCACTGAGAGGACTTTGCCCCTATATACTGTTCTAAGAGCCTGGTTTTGGGTTCTCTGTAATTTATTTTCTTGTTGTTTTGTTAAAATGCCATAGCTTAGATCATTATAATCTATTAATGGCAGTATGGTTGCCTTTTACAGTTTGAGCGCTGTGTTCTCACTCATGTAATATCTTATTTTTCTAAAGGTTGCCATTCTCATACCTAGAATTTGGTTCAGCCTCAATAGTTGCTGGTTCACATTCAGTGTAGAGTCAAGTGTGGTTCCTAAGTATTTGTACGAGTTCACTTGTCTGAGCACTGCATTGCATATACATAGCTCTATATTTTGTGCTTGAGATTTTCTAGATTTTGTTCCAAATATCACATATTCTAATTTACTGTAAGTTTGTTATCAGCACACCAAAGATTGACCTTTCTTAACACCTTGTTTACCACAGGAGCCATCAGAATAATGTTGTTATTGTGCACTGTGAGGATAGCATCATCCGCGAAAAGTGTGAAATTAGCACTGGCACACAGCAATGGTAGGTCACTAATAAATATCAGAAAGAGGAGTGGTCCAGATAGAGGAGTGCACCTTTATACTCGCATAATACGCTATGCGTAATATATGTGATGTGTAAGCATTTCTATCCGTATAATTCATCGCCCCCACACCAATATCCTTATTTGTTGATTACATTTTAATTTACCATTAATCAAGGGATGGGGAGTATGTGTAACGTTGCATTTCTTCCCATTTTCAATTGTGTTTCATGTTCTATTGTCCATGCAATTATTTTGGGGGTTTTCTGTTCTTCTTCTATAGGATCAATATAAATATATATATTGTGATGGGGGTGATGAAAATGGAAAATATTGCGCCTAGAGCGGGACTCGAACCCACATCTCTTTGCATTCCAGGCCAGTGTGATAACCATTACACCACCTAGGCTCCCTGATATCAACACACTCCCCACACCTACCTGTCTATGTGGTTACTTGCCTGAGAGGTCAGTGCAGACCACTACACTCGTCCCCCTGGAATTGTAAGTCTTGTAATGCTTACAATTACATACATACAGGCAATGCACTAACACAGGGTAGGTTCAACAACCATACAGCGCAAAGCTTGTACAGGATCCTGATCACGGCAACCAGTGTCATGGGGGTGATGAAAATGGGAAATATTGCGCCTAGAGCGGGACTCGAACGCACATCTCTTTGCATTCCGGGCCAGTGTGCTAACCATTACACCACCTAGGCTCCCTGATATCAACACACTCCCCATGCCTACCTGACTATGTGGTTACTTGCCTGAGAGGTCAGTGCAGACCACTACAATATGAAGAATTCAGGCGCAAACCCCAGTAAACGCCAATCCAAAGATTGAGACAGACATCGGAACCAAACCATCAAACATTTCATTTCTTTATATTCCTACTTTTGTGTTCATTGCTCCTCTGATCAGAAGAAAAATGGAATTAGTGAGAATTACAATATTTTCAGGTAAAAATCTTTTATTGAAACCACATTTTTCGATTAGCATTTGCGGGGATTTGCGCGTGAACTCTTCATATATACATATAGGATGTATAATTTACTATGCGGATATAAACAGGTGGAGTGTATCCAGTACCGGCCAATTCTGCTTGGGCGTGTGACAGGTCAGTCACTTTCTACCTGAATTTCAAACTTTAACAAGTAGGCGTGTAATCTGCCAAGACGCTAAATAAAATGTCTCACCTGTTTGCTCTCTCCCCTTTATTATGTAGCTAAACTTTACACATATATAATAGTTAACTTACATAATGAAAAAGAGGAAGAGATGATAGTGGGTTAGAGTGTATTTACCCTGGCTAGAGGAACACATTCTTGGCGTTAAGTGAGTAGGACAGTGAGCAGGCGAGCGGTGGCACCACCGTCAAAGTTGAAGCCTGAGCAGTAGATGAGTAGTCCAAGGCTCAACCACCTGATTACTGGTAGGTAGGTGTTAGGATAGTATAGAATGCTGGGTTAGTATCCTCATATATATATATATATATATATATATATATATGAAGAGTTCAGACGCAAAACCAGGTAAACGCCAATACAAAAATTGAGTTCAAATTCTAGATTTTTACCTGAAAATAAGTTGAAAGCTCCCTGATTCCACTTTTCATATGATCACATAGTGATGGGGCAATACACAAAAATACAGTATAACCCCGTTAAACAAAGTTCGGTTTAAAAAAAACGATCGGTTACTCCAAACTTTTGTCGGCGGTCCGGCAAACAAAGTTGGTTAATTGGCCACTCCGGTATGGTTAAACCACACTTTCATGTAATTATAAGGTCATCTGCGACCACACAGACTTGTTTTATGATAAATGGTAGTATTTTGAGCTTGGTTTAATCGGGTTATACTGTATATACATAAAAAGCACAATAATCAAAGTGTCCACATATATTGTATATTACATGTGCAATACACGCTTACTCAAAGTAAAAACCAAAGGTCAGTTAAAGCAATGATCGGTTAATCCAAACAAATTTCTAGGGTCCCTTCAAGTTTGGTTTAACAGGGTTATACTCTAGTAGGAATATATTAATATATACTTTTTGCTGGTTTGTTTCCAATGTTTTGCAGCATTTTTGGATTGGCTTTTACGTGACTTTGGGCCTGCACTCTTCATACATATTCTTCATGGAGATATTGTATCAATTGTGTTCCCGACATTTCTCAAATTGAAAAGGGCACGTGTCATTCTGCGCGCATGCGCCGAGGGGCTCTCTGTGGTCTGAGGCAATCTGTCCAACAAGGCTGAGGGATGTAAGGGGGCGGGCGTGGGCAGAATCTATGCTCTCCACCAGGTGGCGCCACAGTCGTTACATGCGCAGACACTTGCAAATACTGCGCGCGCGCACTCACTGTAGGCGTGGTGATTGTGACGATGTGATATCTCACTCAGTCGCAGTATCCCTGATGCTGACCCAAATGGGCATTTTCCTATACTACTCACGTCCAGCGCAGGGCTAGATACTGGCAAGTTCTAAGGGGCCATACACAGTTGTCATCATGTTCCTGGTCGTACAAAGAGTACAATGGGGGGAAGGCAGTGTGTCAATAATATACCGTTATTATCGCTTAATACATTAATGATAGTGTATCAGTCTGTACATGAGCCCCACTACCACGCGGTTGCGGTGGAGACTACGCCACACACCTACCCAGTTACACTGAACTGCACTAGGTGGCGGCAGGCGAGCCACCGGGCAGATCCCCGATGGGGCTGCCCTCTACAGCATGTGGCTAGCTCACCCCTCCACCGACCTGAGGTGGGACATGGCGAGTTAGGGGGGGCGGGTCATTTGACTGTGGACGTTGCTGAGAGCAGAGAGGTTTCATTATAAACCAAGTTGAAGTATGCTGATACTAAATCTTGGCGTTCTTGCATGAGTGTGTGGCAGTGTGAGGGAAGACCGTGGGCCATTACAATATTTAATTCACCTAAAAAGTATCAATTAAATTGTATGTAAAATGATGATCGGTATAATTGTTGGTGGGGCGAGGGGGGGGGGGCAGAGTCTGGAAAATAGTACTCTTTATATTACTGTAAATGTTGACAACTTTGGAAGTCCCCAAAGCTGTTAGAGTTGCCTAGTCTTGTAAAGCATTACATAGACAAAACAGTTTGTTTTATTTAATGACGGCTCTAGAGTGTATTGATTTTTATCATCGGCTATTGGATGTCAAACATATGTCTGACATATTTCTTTGGAGGAAACATGCTGGAGATTGTTCTTACTTTACCGATAAGCAGCAAGGGGTCTTTTATATGCACGTTCCCACAGACAGGACAGCACATACCACAGAATTTGATGAAACCATTGTGGACCTCTGGTTGGAACAGAAAATAGCCCAAACTGCAAATGTGTCCACTGAGCAAGATTGATCGGATGACCCACACCTTCACAGGTGCAGATTCTACTGCCTGAGCTACGTCCCGCTGACAACATTACGCGGTACCCAACTTCGTTCCCATACATCGGCACTCATTAAACATTTATTGTTGTGTGGAAGGAATAGTCTAAGTCTTATACAAAAAGTGTCGGGAAACAAGTTGGGTTATGGACATAAGCACATGAATTCACATACAGGATGGACAATTGTTCACATACTTATCTATCCTCATAGCCTGATACTATTGCAGGGTAGAATCTATGAAATCATGTAGATTAATAGACTTTAACAGTCCAATCGAGAGCATTCAGTGGTGGCCATATTGGTTTCTTTTACAATCCCTCCCATTTCATCAACTCTACTTCAATATAGATAAACCCTGGATGCTGGAACCAGAAGTTCCACCCCTTATTTACAGTTGATTCAGACGGAAGCAGGTTTATACCTTGTTGTTATTCATCCCTGATGCGTGTAGGGGTGAATATTTAGTCTGATAAGAGGCCTGCTGGCGTTAGTGTAACCTGATCAGTCAGGTGAGCGGGGTCTCTAACAAGCTCCCATATGTAGCGCAAGTAGACCCACCATTCTGACCACCAAAGTTCAGCCGCGCACTCAACCGTGGAGGGCACTAGTCACACAGAACCAAACTTCTGCCTTTCCAGAGGGAACAGGCACAGCTGGTCCTCTGGTCGATAGCGACTGAATAAAGCAACGCATCAAAAGGCTTTGATGCTTTGTTGGTGATTGAGTTGAGGAGAACCATGGAGGTTGCAGCGATGTCTACTCAGACATATTTCGGTTTGGTTTTGTGGCTTTGACAAACGAGACGTGGAGGCCGAATCGGTGGATGGCAGGAGTCCCCTGTGGAAGGTTGTGAATTTGAAACATGGCTGAGTCACACCAATGACATACACAATTTATACTTTTCGCTACCGAGCCTGATGCTTTGCATTACTGGGATATGGGGTGAGTGACTTAGAGGTATTACACAACGTCGGCAGCTATAGCCATATTCCTGGCGAGTCTTAGATAAAAGATTCACCCTGTACTTCCAGTACAGGGGTGAAAACCACCCTTATATAAAAACGGTCGAAAAATTGGGCTAATGAACTGAGTCTTTATGAGAGCCTAATTTCACAATCTAAGAACCAACATTTATTCTTTGTATATGTCTTCATGTTTATAATATAACATATACTTTAATAAAAATTTTAAAGTGAAATCGACGGCGTTCTATGGCCGCCATCTTGTCTTTTTGCATTCTCTCCCATTTCACCAACTCTGTTCTGATATAAGTAACCATTTGACACTGGTGCCAGGCATTCTACTTCTTGTTCCATACTAACGCTATTTTTGCCAGTATTTATATAAGGCTGGTCTTCACCCGTGTACTACAAGTACCGGGTGAATCTTTTATCTAGGCGAGTCTAGGATATGGCAATGATTGGTTCGCTCAGTATCAGGATAATGTGACTGAGTGGGTTATCGTTATCAAGATATCAGCAGCTTTACCTCCCACTGGGGGCAGCACGATAAAGTTGCCATGAGGCCATGAGTTCATGCTGTTAATAATCGGTGCACATCCTGTTTTGAATGTTGATATTGTCCAGATGTTAAGAATAGAAGAAGCATATATATATGAAGAGTTCAAGCGCGAAAGCACATAAACGCCAATCCAAAAATGTAGTTTAAATAAAAGATTCTTCCCCGAAAATAATTGTAATTGAACAATCCGACTACAGATAAATAGTATATATTTGGATTTTAATGAACAGAAAATGACCATCGTACATGTTTGAGTATAATGAGAGAAGGCCCCGAGATGCTTTAACCCTATAGTTCTAGTTTCTTATTGTGGGGTGGGTGGGATGGCAGAATAGAGAGGTCCGTCGCCATCCGCCGCCAAGTCGAAATGACAGAGTTCCAGTTCTGCGGGCCTTATATAGCGGCTGGCCAGAGTTCGAAATCTCACCAATACGTCCAGTTTTTGTAACTGCATAGTAGATTTTGACTGCCGACATCCTATCTAATTTACATATGCAAATTTGCTAGTTCTCCCCCATTGGTTACTCGGCGCAGTTATAAAAGACCCGCTAGGCCGGGTAGGCATCGATTTATAGACTTAGTGTTATGGTTTCAATACAGGTGGTGCCATTGGCCGGTGAATATGTATCCCACTCTGCCTTGTTTGATTATCCAGGTTGCCATCAACATCGACAATTCTCAATAATTTCACTGTTCATGTAATCATATAGTTATGGAGCAATGAACAAAACAACAGGAATATAAAACAATTAGTTTTCATATATATGAAGAGCTCTTTTCCAAATCACGAGCTACGAGCTTTGTGTTGGCATTGCAAGCTCATTTTTTTTATCGGCGCTTATCGCGTTATGGGAAAGAGCTCTTCTTATATTTTTCAAGTTTAATTAAGTGATATACCCTCCCATAAAGTAAATAAAAACAACGCTTCTTGGGCACTGATAGATTTATTATGAAGAATACAACTATTCATAGCAAACAAACACAAATTAATCAGGTGGTCTAAAACACCAGTGTGGCCAAATCCCCTGGAACCCACTTGGTTAGAATCATACCAGAACCGTTGCTAACCAAAGCTCTACCTATCGACCCTCCCGACCACACCTTTTTACTCGATGCTATATCAGCAGGATGTGGGGTATGAGTGACCTTGACACCGTTTAGTCAAGGTCAGACCCCTGCATTTACCGGCACAATGTATTGACGCAGATCTATTTGGGAGCCAAGCATGCCTCCACACACAGACCCACTCACACACTCACCAGACGGGATGGCCGAATGACATGAGATCCCGTCTCCCCCATTGGGACGTTGTGGGATTCGAACCCACTTGTACAAATATACAGTCTTTCGGTCGTAATAGCCAAGCTTGGAATCATATTAATATCTCGGGCGGAGTTGGGGACCATTGTTATGTAATAGTGATGCAATGTGTGCCCACTGACTGTGTGACATAGAAATAACTATGTGTAAATGTTATGATGCACGGTGACCAGGATTGCGGTATGATGTCCGGATATTAAGATACGGTTACTAATTACAGAAATGTTCCCTCCATGCACCATGAAGAGTGCAGATGGAGAGGGGCATAGATTATTGTTTGCTGTAGCTGTATGATGACTACTTGTTACCATGGGACTGCTGGGTAAGCACAACCAGCCATTCTGCATACATTAGGGACACCACATGCCACTCTTTGGCGCCACCCCTCCCAGGCTGCAGAGGTGTCTGATTGGCTGGCTGTGTGTGAGCCCAGTCACCCTTGTACTCCTTGCACTTGCTGGAGAGACCACACACTCACTCTAGAGATACCAAAGAAAGCAGTTCACCACTGAGATGTTTGTAACAGTACACCCATAGGACTTAGGTTCAATGGGCTGTAGGCACTGATTTTGACTGAACAAGCAGAAGCTATGTGGGTATGTGTACCAGGTTGTAAGTGAGTCAGGGTGGCAGGTCACTAGTAGGTGAACAATAGTTGTAGCAATAAAGCTCAACCTTCTCACTGTCAATCTTGATATGACTTGTCTCCCTTTCTTTCTTAAGAGGAGTGTTTTGGTATTTAGTGGGGGGAGACTGGCAGACAGTTGCCAGGATCCTCCTGATAGTATTGAGTATAAGAGGAGTAACTCCGACGGCCAGCAGTAATTCTTCACATGGGTTTGAACCATGGTCGAGTCAAAGCATTGACCTACAAATCAATGTATATGTTGCTTCCTAGCCAGGTGATCGGCATTATTAGGATAGTGCAAGGACTGATTAGCTCAGTTTTAGGATAATGTGACTGAGTGGGATATCAGGCCATGGCGCTGGTGGCCTGGCATCCCGGTTGGGCAGAACTAGAAAAGTTGTCATGTGTGCGCGCTGTCACAAGTCGGTACCCATCCTGATATGACCTGAGATGTTGCCAGGATGTAAAAGCTCAACGACCAACCACTCCAACACTCGTAGTATATCCTACCTGTGTCGAGTGTGCTTAAATTCAAGTATTGATAAGGAAAAACACACTAACCTCCCCGTCCCCACCACCACAAATATAACCTGCTTAGATCAGCACTTACCCTGCCGGTACTCTGGGGGTCTTGTACCTGTCACAGTAGGGGGGTACGCTCAATATAGCCAGCAAACTGAACATGAAAGTGGTATTCTAACTTCGTTGTTGATTAGGTAATGTCATTTTAAAGACCTGGATCTAACTTGGATTCTGTTTTTGTTTGAATGTGTCAGGACTTAATCTAGGAATACCAGGCACTTGGCTAAGTTCACCTGAGCTATGTGTATATATATATGTGTGTTCAAAGGCACAGAGGTGCATGGAGTATTTATAGAGGTGAAGGGGGCCTGGAAGTAGTTCTTGTTAAGCTCCAGTCACACTAACGGTTGCGACAACTTGCGACAAAAAACATGTGGGTAGTCGCAGATGGTCGCACCTGGTCGGAAGTGGTCTCAAGAAGGTCTCTACTTGGTCCTCAGTTGTCGCAACAAAGTCCTAGGTCTGTGTTTACATCCATCAGTTTATAACTTATAAGCAAACACCAGCAATGATCATAGCTGATTGTATCATCAATGGTTTTTTTTTAAACTGCATAGTCTGATTTGATGTTCTCTGTGGCGGAGTGGGTAGAGTGTCTCACTTTTTTCTAGGTCGGACTCCTAATGTGAAGGTCAGTGGTTCGATTCCCTGTGCCCCCACCTCTGCCAATTTGGATTTCCACCACTGTGTATAACTTACAGTGTCATCAAAGGCCAGTTGCTCTCATACCATGTCTGTGTGGTGTGGGAGGTTAAAAATCCCTTGGGTCCGTAAAAGTGTAGGCTCAGGCTTTCTATCGACAAACTGTCTAATGGTGAAAACAAGTCTATTCAGACTTATCCATGATAGGCAGTATAAATCTTCAAGAAAAAAAATATGCTGACGTATGTGATTTTCTACCAATACGTTGGCGTACGTCGTCATACATTATGTATATGTTGGGCATATGTCCGGTACATCCCGGGTATGTCATTATACATAATATTATGTCGCCATGCGTCAAGGCTCTGAACAGATTTTGTGCATGCTCAAAATTTCCAATGTGTGTCGAGTGTGGCACGTACATTGAATGTACGATGTGTGTATGTTCGGGATATGTCGACGCATGTTGGGAGTACGTTAGGGATATGTTGGAATACATTGCTTCATGTTAGCCATACATTCAGTGGGTGGGAACGTGCAGTCCGTGTACAGTCCGCGTACTGCCAATTGATGCATTACATACTCCTAATGTACTTCAAACATATGCCTGCCATATCTCCAGCATATTTAATGTATACGCCAGACTTCTAGCGACCGAGTGTATGGTGTGTGTACGTTGTCTGTACACCCATATTTATCCCCCGCCGCTGAAAAGTTTGACGAATGCCGACATACTAGCAAATTTTCGAACGTTCAGCATGAGCTGATGCTGTATGCCATAGTCTGACAGGGCCTTTAGATCTTGCAAGGACGTACACATCCAACAACCGACCAACATCCATCAAGGAGTCTCACAGCAAACTACTACATGGGAAGAGAACGCTCTATCTACTGAACCACTCAGTCTGGAACAGAAGAACGCAGTGATTGTCATGATTGAATTCAGAGGCCGCCACTCGGGTGCAAGAATTAACCAAGATGGCTGAGCAAACCGACACATATTTATCTCATCAGGCGAAGCGATGCAGTTAATTTGACAGTAATCTTAAAGGCTTACCAAGTTGGAGACAACTAATCAGGAGTTGTAGGCTCTTGTATCCGGGTTTTAGTCAGGGTTTGTCGCTCAGCAGAACAGGCTCTACTGGTGTTAATGTGATTTGGTTGGGATAATGGTAGGCAGTTATACCCCTGTCACACTACGACGTAACGAGCCAACGTGAGCCTAACGTGGGCATTTTTCGTCATGACGTTGGGTTACGTCATTATGACGTGAGAATGGCGTTAGAATGACGTCGAGCTACGTCACATTACGTCGTGTTACGTCGAGTTACGTCAAGGTTTTGGACATGTTCAAAACTTTCGACCTAGGTCGAACGTAAGGGTTTACGTTCGCCGTACGTTCTGTTCACGTTCAGTGAACGTCAATGACGTTAAATGGACATTCCACTACGTTCCACTACGTTCCACTACGTTGACCCACATTAAACCAAGTGCAAAAGCCTACGAGGCTTAATGGGAACGTCAGGAGAACGTCACGAGAACGTCAGGAGAACGTCACGAGAACGTCAGGAGAACGTGGGTTCAACGTACGTTCAACGTCTCATGACATAGCTAACGTCATGTAACGTTCTTCTGGCGATGGAATAACGTTCATAACGTTCCGTGAACGTAGTGACGTTGTCCTCTCTCGGGGATTGACGGTATCACTACGCTTTACCAACGTTACGCTCTCGTCCACTACGGTGCATCCACGTTCAACTTCTGCCCAAATTTGCATACTACGCCGAGAAGTTCAACGTTCTTCACGTTCTCCCTACGTTGACGTCGTTACGTCGTAGTGTGACAGCCCCATAAGGCTAAGAGACCAGGACAATTATAACTGATATAATTACAATCTAATTTGATTCACCAAGTCATATCCACCATATATGTCCTGATGTACAACTAGTAAGACATTCATTCCCATGTCAGGATGGAATGACCGAATGAGTCGCATACTTATTTCACATGTGGCTGGCAGCACATTCAATCAAGTCACTGAGTGAAACTCAAGTCTTAGCAAATTTATCCTTGTCCTTACCATGTTGTCCATTCAGAAATACTAGGAGAGTAGAGGCACTGGAATGCGGCAGAACCTATTTTGCGGATTGAAATTTCCCATTGTTACTCACGAACTGCAAAGATGTTCGTTGTTGGAGCTTTACACCTGGGTAACATCTAAGGTATTATCAGGACGGGTACCGACTTGTGACAGTGTGCAATAATGGTTATTTTATAGTGATCAATCAATCAATCAATAGTTCCATCCTCTAGTCGAGGGTTGGATGCAATGGTTCTCCACTTGTCCCGATGGTGTGCTGTTCTGATAGCCTGTGCATAATTCAAGCCTGTCCACTGTGAAATATTTGTAAACCATGATGTTCTTGGTCTCCCTCTCCGTCTGCTGCCATTCACCTTCCCTTCCAACAATGTACGGGATATTGAACTCTGACGAATGATATTGTTTGTATAGTGATGCCCCACTGGAAAATCAGGCCGCTGGCACTATGATCCGATATCCCACTCAGTCACGTTATCCTGACACTAATCAGTCCAACATGCAAAGCAGCAACACTGATACAGCATTACACAATGTTTGCTTATCAAATTGCTGGATTTGATTAAGGAGACTTAATTAAAATGTGGACTTAGCAGGAATAGTTTCCGCACAATTTCTTTAAGAAAAGAAGAATGCCAAACGCCGATGTGACAGCTGATATGAGGACTTGTCAGGACAACAAGATCAAATAATTGATATGGACACTGGAGTGGGGAGAGTGTTAATTACATGTCATGTCATATCTGCAGAGCGCATGCGCAGAGTGACGTCTATATTACCCATGAAGTATCAATATATTTTTTGCTAAAGGATTCAGTTAGTGAGATATCTAAGGCCTATTCATAAGCTTTCAATCAGCATTTTGTAGCCTTTCTTTACAGAAACAAACAGGAATAACCGTTGTTGGGGGGTATTATTCCAAACGAAGGGCATATCCTTCCTAGAACGGGATCAGAACCCATACTTTTGCCATTCTTGGGAAACGCTCTTAGTTAAGGCTCATTGGTGCAATCAACCTACTGACTCCTGCCTGGCAATGAGGCAGTTCACCTGAGGAGCTTAGGGAACCTGAGTACGCGTAGATTGGGCGCCGAGCAGGGGGTTAACAGTGTCGAGTTTACTTTGTTCAATCTAGTGGTTTTTGTTTTATGTTTTGGGGGATTTTCTATAGCAGTTGTTGTCACTAGGCTGAATTATTGTTTCTTGTCGTTTCTTGTTTTACGTCCTAGCAACATCTAGGATCATATCAGGACGGATACCGACTTCTGCCAGTGCGCACTCATGGTGTCTTTATAGTGCTTCCCCACTGGGAGACCAGGATGCCAGCACCATGACCCTGATATCCAACACAGTCACATTATCCTGATACACTGTACTGTGCAAACCAGTCCTTGCCCGATGCTATTAATGCCGAGAGCCAGGCTAGGTAGCGACAAGTATCAATTTGATAAGTTATCAGTTTGACTAGACTGGTAATCGAACTTCCCACCTTCCGCACGGGATAGCTGCGCTCTACCGATTGGGCCACTGCATCCGGTGACTAGGCTCACAGGCTTTGTCGCAACATGAGCTCGGGATATGCAGGTATGGTAATGTTTGGGGGGAGGAGGTTGGTGGCAACCTGTGTCACTCTGTGTGGTGGATAAGATAATGCAGCTCATCAGAAGGGGCATGATAGTGTTCAGTAGCTTGGAACCCCAGAACACAGATGCGTGTTGACAGCCCCCTTTAGTAGACTGTCACCTTTATAAACAGACATTCAGTGTAGACACTTGACAAGTAAACCTCAAACAGAGGCAGTTTGATATTGAATGTAGATGGGTATAGATAGACATGTGTAGCTGTGTGGAAGGTGGCGGATTCAAAATAATGCTGAGTCAAACCAATGCCATACAGAAGTTATATTTGTCGTCACCTAGCCTGGCACTCTCCATTACTAGTATAGGGCAAGCACTGGGTAGGTCAGAATCCAGATAATGTGACTGACTGGGACATTGGATCATGGTGCCAGCGGTCTAGGTATCCCAGTGGGGTAGCACTATGCAGGTGTCATGAGTTGGCACTTCGGTAGTACCGGACCTGATCTGGTCATAAATGTCGGCAAAAACCAAACGTCGATATTGACACACAAATGAAGAATTCAGGGGCAAAACCCCTAAATGTCAATCCAGAGATTCAGATAAACATTGCAATTAAACATTAACAAATTCCTTTGTTTACATTCCCATATTTGTTTCCATTGCTCAAGCGGCTGTCACACATCACCGGATTGAGCAATGGACAGAATTGTCTAGTCCGGTCGTGATAAGTATCAAAATGTTTTAAAATGTGTCAAAGCGTTGCGACATCGGGTCAAAGGCTGTCTGATGAACGGATATGAAATGGACATGAAACGTACATGAAACGGACATGAAACAGACAGCCAATGGACGAAACAAACTCAAACCGGACAAGAACCATAGACATCAATCCGGTGGCATCCGTTCCTAGTTTTGTGCATGTTCTAAACTTGAACGGACACAAACCGGACTTTGTTTGGTTTCTGTCCATTTCCCCCAATCGGGTGATGTGTGACAGCTGCTTCAATAATCATTTCTTCACAAGAAAAGTGGAATTGGTGAGAATTAAGGTTGCCTTCAGGTAGAAACCTACATGGACTTTGCACCTGAACTCTTCATATATATATATATGCCAATCCTATTAACGCCGATATATATATACATATTAAAATCTATATATGTATATGTGTATATTTGCATCCAGGCACGTGTATACCCCCCCCAGCTCACCACCCACACAGGCTTGATGTCTACCAGGGTAACTAGGGGGAGGAACAGGTGCAACATTCAAGACTATCTAATTATAACAGGTGATAGGCAAAATTATACACACCTAGAGAGACATATATATATGTATACATATATATATATATACATATAGAATATATATGTATATATACAGTAAAACCTCTAAGTGGTCCATTTAGGGAGGTGGTCGATTTGGGGAGTTATAATATGGTTACAATGGTATTGTTGGTCTAAGAAAATGTACAAACCTTTAGCAGCATTTGAGATGTGGACTTATCGAAGGATGATGAAAATATCATGGACAAAGAAGATCACCAACAAAGAAGTTCTCAGAAAAATTAAAAATAAGAAAAGCTTGTTTGCCACTATACAGACAAAGAAACTTATTTATTTTGGCCACATCATTCGTAAACGGCGGGGGGGGGGGGGGACAAGTCAAAGAAAGCACTCAGGTAGAAGGAAACAGGTAAGAGTAAAAGTAGAGAATGAGACTCTTCAATTTACCGTACATTGTTGGAAGGGAAGGTGAATGGCAGCAGAGGGAGAGGGAGACCAAGAACATCATGGTTTACAAATATTTCACAGTGGACAGGCTTGAATTATTCACAGTCTATCAGAACAGCACACATTCAGGACAAGTGGAGAACCATTGCATCCAACCCTTGACTAGAGGACAGAACTATTGATTGATTGATTGGTATTGTTGGGGCCCAAATAAAGTGATCGATAAAGTGGAGTGGGCGATCTGGGCAGGTGGTCGGTTCGGGAGGTTTTACTGTATATCTATTTATATATATATACATACAAAGTTTAAAATATTCTTACAGGTAACAACAACCTAATTGATTCACGTTGAGGTTATTTATTGATTAATGTTGAGGTCATTTATTGATTCATGTTGAGGTTAGTTATTTCGGTACAGACCCATTATATACATTGATACCTGCATGTTATACATGACGGTGGGGCCCCAGTGCGAGATTGTGGAAATAGACAAGGTGTCCATTCTCATTGAAAAACAGCAATTTAGACCGTGTATTTACTTTACTTCCTAGCGGCATTTGAGGTCATATTTCGATCGGTATTGGGTTTTAAAATATGATCAGTAAAGCTTAAGGTTGCTTAGTCCGATTCCCTTTGAATGCTTCCCATATTTGATAGACCATTGTAACCGATGCTTCATTAGTTTGAAATACTGACAAATGGCTAACTCTGGAGCTATTTGAAATGAAAAACATCCAAAATAATGTCAGCAAGTACACCAACACTCCCTTAGTTGTCACCTAAATTCTAGTCCCACGGTGGTCATCATATAAGAGACCTACGCGGCCTTATTTGGAATTAGGGCAAGACTAATTAGAGATCATGAAAGTGACCTACTTTGTCAGTGCTGCCCCTACTTTATGGCTTTCCAAAAGTAGTTGTCCAAAGTGATGGTGTAATACATTCATTAATTCTACCACACATTATAAAAACCTAGTTTGAAATAACTAAGCCTCTAGAGCACATTGATTTTCATTTCATCGGCTATTGGACTTCAAACATATGGTCATTCTGACATATTTCTTTGGAGGAAACCGGCTGCTGCCACATAGGCTACTCTTTGCGATAAGCAGCAAGGGGTCTGTTATATGAACTTTCCCACAAACAGGACACTACATACCACAGCCGTTGATGAACCAGTTGTGGACCACTGGTTGGAATGGAAAATAGTTCAAACAGCAAGCGGGTGCACTGAGCATGATCGATAAGATTACCTACATCTTCACAGGTGGACACTCTACCATTTGGGCTACGTCTGACTCCCTCCATTATAATATAAACATCCCCAAATCACTAGTATCTGAAGATGAAAAATAGGATCAAATGTAGGTAAATGTTTTGGTTTAAAAATATTATTCTTTATTCTTTATTAGACCATGTAAGATCATAGGTTGTTATTGGTCTCCTATTAATCAAGGCGATGCAATGAAATACTGCCTTCATACATGGTGTTGAACACCTTAATACCGGTCCTATATGAATATACCTACAGGGACACCATAGTAGAATGCCAGTATGGTCATACACTTCAAATTGTCTTCCCTAGTAATTAATATACTACGGACCTTCATTTTCAACGATTTTGTTTTGTTTTCTTAATATCGCCATTGGTTTCCACGGTGAAAATATGAGTTGACCAAAGCAAATTATGGCATATTGTGTTTGTATCGATATCAGGAAGTCTCTGATGTGGTAGAGTTCCCCACGGTTTGTCATAGAGTTTCATTAAATTTGTTGTATAAAGGCCCTGTCACAAATCACCGGATTGGGGGAAACGGACAAAAACCGAACAAAGTCCGGTTTGTGTCCATACAAGTTTTGAACATGCACAAAACTAGGACCGGATGCTGGCGGATTGACATCTATGGTTCTTGTCCAGTTTGAGTTTGTTTCATCCGTTGGCTATCCATTCATGTCCGTTTCCTGTCCATTTCATGTCCATTTGTCCAGCAGCCATTTACCCGATAGCGCAACATTTTGACACATTTTAATATTTTGATACTTATCACCACCGGACTAGACAATTCCGTCTGTTGCTCAATCCGGCGAGGTGTGACAGCCACTTAAACCATGAAGATTTAGTTAATTTACAAAAGACCCCACCCCACCCCCGTCCCTCACCAGAAGCAGGCATAACTGTTTAATGTATCCTCGTATTTCTCATCAATCAACAACACTACCCGTGACATTTTAATTCCGTGCCAATCTTCCATCCTTCACTATCTCTAGTCACATATTTAGAATGGACGGGAAAGCATCCACTTCCCATGCGACAGTCCTGAAAATAGTTATTCCATAAAGTCCTCAGCCCACAAAGTCGCGTTCTATGATAGATAAGTTCTTGAATAATATATTTAGCACCATACGAGATTAGATTGCAAATCTATGTGGCTACATCCACAAATCGGTTTCCCAAGTTTATATAAGGTTGTTTTGCAGCATTGCCATAAGATTACAGGATAAACTAGTAATTAGCCCTAGAATGTATATGAGCCTGTCTAAAAAGGTTATAACTCTTCTCTTTTGTGTCCATTGTAACGATTGACACAAGACAGCGCAGAAACGGTTAGACTGAAAACACAAGGACATTTGCTTCAAATCAATATGCATGCTATTGGGATTGTGAAACGCCATGTAACAAACAAATCAGTTTATCCTGAGCAAATGCATAAGTAGATAGTGCGTTGATCGTTGATATGGACAAAGTGTTGTCCCATATTGCTTAGCACTTTTTGAGACAGTCTCATATATGAAAGCCGCAATTATATCTCAGCATCTTACCCCACCACACATATCACCACCTACTATTCCCTATCCGACACACTAGTGTTTTTTTCATTTCCGCTAAGCAATATTTAAATGTGAGTTTTAATTAACAAACCTAGGTGTGATATTTCCTTTTTTAATAACCCAATCCATTCACTCACTCAGATGCTTAGTCTGTGTGATCGAACGCTGCAAAAGTTAGTTTCAGAGAAAATTACGTCAAGTAGATTAAGCCTAGCCTTGCTCGCAAACTTTAATCAAACCAGTCATCCGCTGCTAATCTTATCTGATTAGTCATGGACGTCGGCTAGTGAAGAGTACTTTGAGAACGGATCGACCATCCTCAGCATTGTTGCTTTTCGTGGAGTGTGGTTGATACTGGGAATTAAATCAGTAGATGACTATAGTCGCCTCAGTATGATATAGCACTGATGCCTATAGTATTAAATACTGACAATGGCAACAAGTAAAACCTTGCATGTAAACGTAAAATGATTGAATGTAACTCATCACTTATTGCATCGTGTACACTTTAATTTTAGGATGTACTTCACACTTCAATTTACTATATAAACCATTATAACAAAGTGTGTAAATACATATATAGCTGCAACATTGACGGTTGTAAGACCAGTAACACTGCACTAACACAAGCGATATACGAATACAATTCATTTTGTTTTAAAAAACCCACAGAAACAATGAAAGTAAGAAAGGCCCAAACACTACAGTGTCGGGTACAGGCTTTTATTTCCCCGAGTGGTCGGGCGTTGGTGATAGCATAAAATATTCAAGCTATGCCACTTTAATTAGTGATTAAATAGTGCTTGAATAAAAAGGTACCAGGGTACCGAATGAGCACTAACACATTGCCATTAGTGTGCACTTAGTGTGCACTGTCAACATTTGGGGCGCATCCTCATATAACCTTAAATGTTGCCAGGATGTCAAACTGCAACAACCATCCAAGTCTATAAATATACTGACCCCGAGACATGTGCCGGGAACCCTCCCCACCCAATCACTGAGGATTGGTCACATGACCGCATATTACAGCAGAATTGAATTGAAATGAGTTCAGAGCAGGCAGCAGAGCGCGATGTTCAAGGCTGTAAATTTGCAGAATTTGCAGCCTTGGCATCTCCACCTGAGCAAGCGCTTTGGTGAGTCTTTTGTGAACTATGTTCGCTAAGCGATGTTTGTTTGTTTTTGTTTTACGTCCTAGCAACATCTAAGTTCATATCAGGACATGTACCGACTTGTGACAGTATGCACTCATGGCGACTTTATAGTGCTGCCACACTGGGAGACCAGGCCACCAGCACCATGATCTGATACTCCACTCAGTCACATTATCCTGTCACTGAGCTAACCAGTCCTTGCCCTGTCCTAATAATGCTGAGCGCCTGGCTAGGAAGTGACAAGTATCAATTTTTAAGTCACCAGTTTGACTCGACCAGGGTATGAAGCCACAAACCCATGGGTTCGGATCCCCCGATATCCAAAACCAGAGACAGACGCTCAGCTCATTTGGCCATCCCGTCTGGTTGCTAATCGATGTGTACGCTTATCGGGAGACATACGACACCCAGGAAGGGGGTATGTTTTCTCGGCTTGCGCTGTGTGGGTTTTTTTTTTGTACGCAGGGATGTGCACTGACTTGTGAAAGCACTCACTCATGACAGCTTTATTGTGCTGCCACTGATGGTGGGAGTGTGGTGTGCTATATTTAGGACACTAAGCGCTGGGCTAACACTGCCCGGCCATAGCTGTGGTGATATGGGAGTGGAGGAGGGCAGTGATCAGATTTGTCTCGCCTCCGTGGACAAGCCTAGCTTCCTGCCGCTCAAGCCCTGGTGACATATATGTTAGTGAACATAGTTGAATGTATTTGAACGTAGAATAGATTAAAATGGGTGAAACGTGGTGTAATTATGTTAAACTAGGGTGAAAAACGTTAAGGTGCGGCAGGTTTTGGTATGATACATACATTACGGCATGGATGCTGGTACATTCAACTATGTTCAACTACGTGTTCAACTACCTGTTCAACTATGTTCAACTATGTTCAACTATGTGCAATGTACGTTAGCCTCAACTACGGTCAACTATGTTCAACTATGTCCAAGTATGCTAAAGTATGCTAGAGTATGCTAGAGTGTGCTAGAGTATGCTAGATTACATTAAGAGTATGGAGACTTTGCCACAGTATGTTAGCCCCTAACGTATCGCTCTTTTGAACATGTCTAAAGATTAAATTCCACCCACCTTATTTCCAAGTTAGCATGATGGAGAGGTATGGCTGCCAGTACGTTCAACTATGTTCCACTATGTTGAACTACGTTCAACTACGTTAGCCTCCACTACGTTCAACTACGTCCACTAACGTGGATGTGACCGGGCCTTTACTTTCACATAATATATCATCTACATGCGACTGAACACTTGGACCGATATACAAGTGATACTGAACAACTGGAAGAAATAGTGAGCCTAAATTAGATATGACAAATAATCTGTTGACACCCCCGCCCAAAATAAAACACGACATACAGCAAAACTCACTCAAAGGAGACACATAAAACAACAACAATATTTAACCGAGGAAATGCTGTGAAGTTGTGTCATTGGACAGTGGAAGAATGAAGATTGAGGTGCGGGCTAGTTGATAACATTTTTTAAAGTGACAAAGTGTGTTCATGAAAGATGTTGAAAATATCTTAGAATTCATAATTTACCTGTGGAGCCGAGTCTAACTCACATCCCTAGTGACCGGACGCGGTGGCTGAATCGGTAGAGCGCAGGCTCCCAACGTGCGGGAGGTCAGGAGTTTGATTCCCGGTTGGGTCAAACCAATGACTTACACAATTGGTACTTGTCGCTACCTCGCATCACACTCAGCATGAATAGGATAGGATACATGCTGGTTCACTCAGTGTCAGGATAATGTGACTTAGTGGGATATTGGGTTGTTAGTCTTGCCCTATCCTAATAATGCTGAGCGCCTGGCTAGGTAGTGACAAGTATCAATTTTTAAGTCATTGGTTTGACTCGACCAGGAATTGAACTCCCGACCTTCCACACAGGACACCTGTGCTCTACCAGAGCTCTATGGAAGTGTGACTAAGTAGTGTGAGCGTTGAGCCTGAAGCGAGTACAGTTATTGATTGGCTGGTTGTTGGAGTTTGGTAGTTATTGATTGGCTGGTTGTTGGAGTTTGGCAGTTATTGATTGGCTGGTTGTTGGAGTTTGGCAGTTATTGATTGGTTGGTTGTTGGAGTTTTCCAGTTATTGATTGGATTGTTGTTGGAGGTTGGCAGTTATTGATTGGCTGGTTGTTGGAGTTTGGCAGTTATTGATTGGCTGGTTGTTGGAGTTTGGCAGTTATTGATTGGCTGGTTGTTTAAGTTTGGCAGTTATTGATTGGTTGGTTGTTGTAGGTTGGCAGTTATTGATTGGCTGGATGTTGGAGTTTGACAGTTATTGAGTGGCTGGTTGTTCAAGTTTGGCAGTTATTGATTTGCTGGTTGTTGGAGTTTGGCAGTTATTGATTGGCTAGTTGTTGAAGTTTGGCAGTTATTGTTTGGCTGGTTGTTGGAGTTTGGCAGTTATTGATTGGCAGGTTGTTGGAGTTTGGCAGTTATTGATTGGATGGTTGTTGGAGGTTGGCAGTTATTGATTGGCTGGTTGTTGAAGTTTGGCAGTTATTAACTGGCTGGTTGTTGGAGTTTGGTAGCATCTCTCGTCATATCAACACGGGTACCGACTTGTGACAGCGCACACTCATGGCAAGTATATAGTGCTCCCCCACTTGGAAATCAGGCCGGCACCACCATGACCCAATATCCTACTCAGTCACATTATCCTGACACTGAGCTAACCAGTCCTTGCGCTATCCTATTAATGCCAAGCGCCTGGCTAGGAAGAACCAATTTATTTTGTTGTGATGAATTTATTTACCCTCCTCATAATGGATAAGCGTGTTAACACTTGTTTTCACCGCTGGGCAGCACTAGTCCAATTTGATTCAAATCTTTGGAATTTAGTTTTAGTAGTATAATGTCGTTGGTTTGACTCCACCGGGAACCGAACACCCGATCTCCCGCACGCGAGGCCTGCGCTCTACCAATTCGGCCACCACGCCCGGTTTCAATTATCGATGAGGTGTGGCAGAGGTCTGTGCACAGACCGTGAACCCTGTGTTCAATGGGGCGTGACGAGCCGGTATGTGACAATGAGATAGGAGTTGGGTAACTCGTGCTGCCATCTAGCGGACCACGCCCCAAGTTCCGAGTCACGTCGACCCACCGGTCCAATTAAAGGTAGATAGTTTGTTTATTTGTTGTTGTTTTACGTCCTAGCAACATATAAGGTCATATCAGCACGGGTACCGACTTGTGACTGTACACACTAGTGGCAACTTTATAGTGCTGCCCCACTGGGAAATCAAGCCACCATCACCATGACCTGATATCCCACTCAGTCACATTATCCTGTCACTGAGCCAACCAGTCCTTGCCCTATCCTAATAATGTCAAGCGCCAGGTTAGGAAGCGACACGTATCAATTTTTAAGTAATTGGTTTGACTCGACCATGGTTCGAACCCACGACCCCCCCGATCTACCAACACGGGAGACGGACGCTCTAACTGATTCGGCGATCCCGTCTTAAGGTACATAATCCGATGACAGCATCAAACTGTCAATACCTTCATTGGTGTAAAGTCAAAGACATGAAGGTTGAAACTCAGATGTTCGCTTCTACCTTAACTGAACCGAAAGACACAATTTGAGAAGTAAAGTGTGTGTCAGCAAATTGAATACAGTTAAACCCCATTATAATATTATCACTGGGGTGAATACAATATAACTGAGAAAAAGCGGGTTCATACTCCTTTTGGGGTCCAATGTTGACCTAATATCCTCAGTTTTATTTAAACACCTGAGGGTTTTACATCCTGGCAACATATCAGAACTGATACCGACTTGTGACAGTGCGCACTCATGGTGACTGCATAGTGGCGTCCCACTGTGTGACCAGGCGGCTGGCATCATTGACCAGGTATCCTGATACTGAGCTACCAGTCCTTGCGCTATCCTACTTATGCTGTCAGAGGGCACGTTGGTTGTAGAGCGTGGAGCAGGGTTAGCTTGTACCCACCTAACTAGTTCCTGCCACTGCCGTCAGAGGGCGGGTTGGTTGTGGAGCGTGGGGCAGGGTTAGCTTATACCCACCTAATTAGATCCTGTCACTGCCATCAGAGGCCGGATTGGTTGTGGAGCGTGGGGCAGGGTTAGCTTATGCCGACCTAATTAGTTCCTGCCACTGCCATCAGAGGGCGCATTGGTTGTGGAGCGTGGGGCAGGGTTAGCTTATACCCAGCTAACTAGTTCCTTCCACTGCCGTCAGAGGGCGCCTTGGTCGTGGAGTGTGGGGCAGGGTTAGCTTATATTCACATAATTAGTTCCTGTCACTGCCATCAGAGGGCGCGGTGGTTGTGGAGCGTGGGGCAGGGTTAGCTTATACCCACCTAATTAGTTCCTGTCACTGCCGTCAGAGGGCCGGTTGGTTGTGGAGCATGGGGCAGGGTTAGCTTATACCCACCTAATTAGTTCCTGTCACTGCCGTCAGAGGGCGGGTTGGTTGTGGAGCGAAGGGCAGGGTTAGCTTATACCCACCTAATTAGTTCCTGCCACTGCCGTCAGAGGGTGCATTCATTGTGGAGCGTGGGACAGGGTTAGCTTATACCCACATAATTAGTTCCTGCCACTGCCATCATAGGGCGTGTTGGTTGTGGAATGTGGGGCAGGGCTAGCTTATACCCACCTAATTAGTTCCTATCACTGCCATCATAGGGCGTGTTGGTTGTGGAATGTGGGGCAGGGCTAGCTTATACCCACCTAATTAGTTCCTGCCACTGCCATCAGAGGGCGCGTTGGTTGTCGAGCCTGGGGCAGGGTTAGCTTATACCCACATAATTAGTTCCTGCCACTGCCGTCAGAGGGCGCGTTGATTGTGGAGCATGGGGCAGGGTTAGCTTATACCCACGTTATAAGTTCCTGCCCCTGCCATCAGAGGGCGGGTTGGTTGTGGAGCGTGCGGCAGGGTTAGCTTATGCCAACCTAATTAGTTCCTGCCACTGCCGTCATAGGGCGCATTGGTGGTGGAGCGTGGGGCAGGGTTAGCTTATACCAACCTAATTAGTTCCTGTCACTGCCATCAGAGGGCATGTTGGTTGTGGAGCGTGGGGCAGGGTTAGCCTATACCCACCTTATTAGTTCCTGTCACTGCCGTCAGAGGGCACGTTGGTTGTGGATGGTGGGGCAGGGTTAGCTTATACCGACCTAATTACTTCCTGTCCCCGCTGTCAGAGGGCGCGTTGGTTGTGGAGGATGGGGCAGGGTTAGCTTATACCCACCTAATTAGTTACTGTCACTCCCGTCAGAGGGCGCGTTGGTTGTGCAGAGTGGGGCAGGGTTAGCTTATACCCACCTAATTAGTTCCTGCCACTGCCGTCAGAGGGCGCCTTGGTTGTGGAGCATGGGGCAGGGTTAGCTTATACCCACGTAATTAGTTCCTTTCACTGCCATCATAGGGTGGGATGGTTGTGGAGTGTGGGGCAGGCTTAGCTTATTTATACCAACCTAATTAGTTCCTGTCACTGCCGTCAGAGGGCGCATTGGTTGTGGATAATGGGGCAGGGTTAGCTTATACCCACCTAATTAGTTCCTGCCACTGCCGTCAGAGGGCGTGTTGGTTGTGTGTGGAGCATGGGGCAGGGTTACCTTATACCCACCTAACTAGTTCCTGCCACTGCCGTCAGAGGGCGCGTTGGTTGTGGAGCGTGGGGCAGGGTTAGCTTATACCTACATAATTAGTTCCTGCCACTGCCGTCAGAGGGCGCATTGGTTGTGGAGAATGGGGCAGGGTTAGCTTATACCCACCTAATTAGTTCCTGCCACTGCCGTCAGAGGGCGCGTTGGTTGTGGAGCCTGGGGCAGGGTTAGCTTATACCCACCTAATTAGTTCCTGCCACTGCCGTCAGAGGGTGGTTTGATTGTGGAGCATGGGGCAAGGTTAGCTTATACCCACCTAATTAGTTCCTGCCACTGCCGTCAGAGGGCCGGAATTACAGTGGAATCAGCATCAATGATCACTTCACCCTTGTCAATATACGCAACACAATCCAACTGCCTCAGGCTCGAAATCTCATACCGGGCGACCGGGCTAGGTGGCCGAATTGGTAGAGCGCGGACATCGCGTGAGGAATGTCGGGAGTTCAGTTCCCGATTGAGTCAAATCAATGATTTATCAAATTGATACTTGAATATTCCTAGCCTGACGCTTGGCATTAATCGGATAGGGCAAGGACTGGTTAGCTCAGTGTCAGGATAATGTGACTGACTGGGATATCGTGTCATGGTGCTGGTGACCTGATTACGCACTGGGGCAGCACTATAAAGTTGCAATGAGTGCGCACTGTCACAAGTCGTTATCCATCCTGATATGACGTTAGATGTTACCAGGACGTAAAACTCCAACCACCAAGCAAATCATCATACTGGGCAGTAACTGGTTACACAACTCAATTATAAGAGAACGCACACCATTAATAAGCTGCTCGATTAATAAGCGTTCAGCGCTTAAACCCCAGTCACACATACCCGGATCAGGGGCCGGACGAGCCCCGGACCGCCATCCGGGGTGGTCCGGGGCTCGTCCGTGGGTCGTCTGTGGCGACCCCGCCTGATTCGGCCTGATCCGTGGTTCGTCCGGCAGGATCCGTGGTTCGTCCGGTAAAATGTTTAAAACATCCGGGGCGGTCCGGGGGATTTTGCAATCCGGCTCAATCCGACAGGATCCGGGGGTGGTCCGGGGGTGGTCCGGGGGTTCCGGGGGGTCCGGGGGTGGTCCGCCCCCCTGGTCCAGGTAATTTGGGGCTGTCCGGGGGTGGTCCGGGGTAATTTTCAGCCATGGTTTGAGCCGGACCATCCCCGGACTACCCCCAGCCTAGCCACGGACCACTCCCGGACTGTCCGGGGATGATCTGGGACAGTCCGGGGGTGGTCCGGGGCAGTCCGGGGGGTGGTCCGGCCTCGTCCAGGTTAGTCAGGGGCCGGTCAGGCCCAGTCCGGGCTCATCCAGGGCCGTTCCGGGGACGGTCCGGGGGTGGTCCGGGGCAGTCCGGGGGCGGTCCGGGGTGGTCCGGGGCAGTCCGGCCTTTGGTCCGGGGCTCATCCGGGAAAGTGTGACTGCGAGGCAAAAATCGACGAAAACAGTGATTTTATCCATGGCGGTCCGGGACAGTCCGGGCTGTTGGTCCGTGGACGGTCCGGATCAAAATCCGGGGCTCGTCCGGCTATGTGTGACTGGGGCTT
>CM059194.1:3084650-3107947 GCA_030323885.1 Branchipolynoe longqiensis | reverse complement strand
TTAGGATTTCCACCGCTGTGTATAACTTATAGTGACATCAAAGGCCAGTTGCTCTCATAACATGTCTATGTGGTGTGGGAGGTTAAAAATCCCTTGGGTCGGTAAAAGTCTAGGCTCGGGCTTTCTATTGACAAACTGTCTAATGGTGAAAACAAGTCTATTCAGGCTTATGCGTGATAGGCAGTATACATCTTCAAGGAAACATATAACTTTAAGCAATCTCAGGCTAAAGTTATCAATTGGTTATGGTACATTCTAAAGTCACAGTAACCTCATACTGACATTATACTATGTAGTGTCATGTTATACCATCATAGTAACGCTATACTGATGTTATAACTTGTATTGTAATGTTTTGGGGTATATTGTGACTGAGACAGAGGGTAGCCATCTTGGAAGAGACAGTAAAGACATGTGAGATATAAAGTATACTCAAACCTAATCCAACTTAATCTAGTTGATATTGGTGTGATCTTCACTACAAATTTGTGAATGAGGACGGGATGATCTGGACCAACCATCTTATGACCACTTAATGGGAAACTAACCTGCATTAAATTATGTGACATTCAAGAAAAGTAACACAACTTACACAAAATGAAGGGCCACTGCGGGGCAAACAAAATCAAGGATCACAGCAAGTACCCATTAACAACATTGTTTAGCATTGCATACCTGGTACTCAGGACAACATGGCTATGAATCTTCCATTATTGTTTAACATGCTATGTTAAAGAAAAACGTCTTTAGAATGTTTTAAGCTACATTATATAACACGTTTTACTCCATCCAAAATAATGTGTTTTTATAACGTTATTGTAAGATTTTATAAAGTCGTACTGACGTCAGTATGACATCTTTTTGTTAGCTGGGATAATCAGTTGCTTTTGAATTCCTGCAATGAGATGTGAGATGTTTGTTTGTTTGTTTGGCTCGACTGGGGATCAAACTCCCGACCTTCCACACAGGAAGCCTGCGCTCCACCGAATCAGCCAGGTGAGGAATGGTTGCGGGTGTCTGGAAGGGTGTGGAGCTGGACATGTGGATGTGGGTAGGGGATTGGGGTTAATACCAATCTATAGAGGGCTCCCTGCTAGAACCACACTAACCTCAGTTGTTGATAGGACGTAAAACAACAACAAACAAATGCCTATTCCTCAAGGTTCATCTATTCCTATGGTGCCTCCGCTATACAGCTAGCAGCCCCCGCGACATGCCGGGAGATGTGCTGCCATCTGTTGCCTCTTGTCTTCACCAAAGTTCATCCAGCTGCCCAGTTGTCTTTGGTCGGTAGCCATAGCCATAGGTGATAGACCCAGATACATAGGAGTCTATTCATAAGTAGGTGAGGGTAACCCAGCAACTTGATAGTGTGAATACAGAAGTGAAGAATTAGATATACCTCAGCTGGTCAAGTTCAGACAGTGAACAATGTTTATTAAACCCAATTAGGGAACAAGGGATACAGAAGCACAGTTAACATGATGCAAAACATCTCTTAACTGTGTTTTGTAACCCTTCATATCGCTCATTAAATAAATTCCAGCAAATGAATAATCACTTTCATCTAAAAGTGTATTTACTTTGACCACAAATTATATGATTGTGAGTTTGTAAGATTCATGAGTGTCTATTTGTGATATTACTGAATGTCAGGCCACGTTAGGGACACCAGATAATATTACAAAACTCTCCCCTTCATATCACTTATCTATCAGCTCATTAACCAATACTAAGGAAGAATGAAGACAAGTCACACAGATAAACAGTGGGGAAGTTGTGTTTTATTAACACCAACTCCTGTCCACCTACCAGTGACCTCTCCTCCACACTCCTTACCTTCTAGCCACATAGTATCTCATTACTACTTTAGCCTGTATAGAAGCAGTGTCTGCAGCCCATGGGACAGGGGTCCTATGGCTGTGTTCACACTCAATTGGAATATATGAGTTTTGCTAGCATCAGACAGAGTGTATGGGGTTCCTGCTCAAGAGTAGGTGTGTCTCACTCAAGAGCCAGGAGTAGAGTGATCCCTCTCCATGTGCCTGAAGCAGGGTCCTGAATAATTAATTAATCTCAAAGTGAGGCTAGTGTGGGCAGCAGGCCAAGGTAGTGTGGGTGACTGGGCATTCCCACAGCCAGCCAATCAGGCACCCCCACAGCCTGGGAGTCTGACAACCCCCAGTAGTGGTGGCTGTCACTCGACCCAGCTGCAGGTGGTGTTCTGTGTGTATATGCAGATCAGGCTGGTGTGCGGGCCCAGTGGTCATGTAGGGACAGGTAGCTGCAAACAGTTACAATAGATCTCTGTTAAAATGACCCTTTCTCCAATTGTACTCTTTTATGGATGCATAGAGAAACATTTCAACAATCATGTACTGTCTCTTATATAGGAACATCTCTTCATTAATCTTAGGCATCATGTATGAACATATATTTCACATAGCTTATATCATGCCATAATGGGAGTGGGATATTATTACTTTTAGTTTACATAACATTGTCCCCACTCCATCGCCCAAGAATAATAATGCCAATATATAATTCTAAACCGAAAATCCATAGATTTTTACAACGTCCCCTTCCATTTCTACTTGCGCAAACGTCCAAGAAAAATGGAAGCCTTAAAACATTACGCCCTTTTCGGTTAAGCCAGAGCGAGTGCTATACAGTGGAGCAAATATGAGTTGTCAATAGACTTTGTAAATTCCGTTACCCTTCTTGTTCGAATGCCCACACATTGTATTTTACTTAGGTATATTCTCCACTGTATTGGCCACTCCTCCCTTCCTCACTGTCAAAAGCTTTTCTATCAAGTTTTCTGTCTTTCTCCAGTTCTCCACCACCTTGAGGACCATTCCTATCTATTTGTTTACAGTAATTGTTTTAGACAAGAACAGCCCCAAAATCTATATTTAGAATGGCAGTCCCAATGTAGACAGTGGCTTTGAACTGGCTATCTTCCTACTTATCTATACTAGTTCTACTCCCCCCTTACATAATATCAAATTTATATTTAAAAGGCTGTCTTTCATCCTCCTGTCACTGTCCAGGCTGTGTCTGCTAATTCTCTTGTGCGCCCATGCCCCCTTTTAAAAACTCATGATAATAAAAGAATTAGTTTTTAAAATAGGGTAAGCAGGACAGAATAGAAACACAAGCAGGGAACCATGACAGGTCAGATCTTGCACAAGACAATCAGAACAACATGTCATTCAGTAGTGATTGATCCCATCAACCAAGTTTCGACTACTGTAGTTTTATGCAGTACTTGCTTCAATCGATCATCGACCTTATATTTTAGTGATTAATCGTCGACCTCTCATACCCTCCCGGGGGCAGTGTGAACGCAGGGATACCCCGCGGTGAATACCTCGGCATCCCCCACGCATACAGGCTCCCATCTGTCGCCGACGTGGGGGCGCCGCGTCGTTCACGAGGGCACGGGGGCCTACACCTGGACGGCCGACATCTCCAGGGCCTACCGCCAGCTGCGCGCCGACCCTCTCTCCTGCCCCCTCTTCGGGGTCACCTTCGAGGGGGCAACATATATCGACCTCGCCCTCCCCTTCGGATGCCGATCCTCGGGCGCCGCCTGCGTCAGGGTCACCGCGGCGGTGGCCTGGATCCTCCGGCATGAGGGCTACCACGCCCTCGTCTATGTCGATGACTTTGTCGGGTGTGAGCTGACCTACCTGAGGGCTCGCCAGGCCTTCGACGACTTCATCGCCCTCGTCGGCGCCCTCGGCCTGGAGGTCGCCTCAGGAAAATGCCACCCCCCGGCAGTGCGGTTCTCCTGGCTCGGCTTCGCCATCGACAGCGAGGCCATGACGATCCGCATCGCCCCCGACAAAGTGGACGAGCTCGTGGCCGACTGCGAGGTCAGGGTCGCGGCCCCCACCCTCGGGCACCAGGCCCTTCAAAGCATCCTCGGCCGCCTCAACCACGTCGGCAGCTGCATCGTCCCCGCGAGGAAGTTCATGGCCCGCCTCCTCGCGGCCCTGTGCAGCTGCCACGGGTTCACCACCATCACCCTCGGGGACGACGCCCTCCGGGACCTTGCCTGGTTCGCGGCCTATGGACGCACCTCAAACGGCCTCCATCTCCTCGGCGCGCCGGCCACCCGGAGGGTCGTCATAGAGTGTGACTCCTGCCTCACCGGCGGAGGGGCATACTCTCCCACCCTCTGTTACGCCCGAGGGTATTCCGAGGATTTCCGCGCTCGCTTCACCAGCATTCACAAGCTTGAGGCGGTTAACCTCATGGTCGCCCTCCGCGCCCTCCTCCCCGCCAACGTCGCTGGGGCCAATGTTGTAATCAACACAGACAACATGGCCTCCGCCGCTGCCCTCGACTCCGGGAGGGCATGCGACCCTGGCTCATGGCGGCCGAGGCTTGCTTCGAACTTACCATCCTGCACAAGCCCGGCACCGACCTCGTCCTCGCCGACGCCCTCAGCCACGCCCACTTACCCGGGCGCTGGGCTACTGTGGCCCGAGACGAGGTCTCCCGCCTCGGGCTCCAGTATACGTATGCGAACCACGACGAGTTCCCGTATAACCCCGGCCTTTAATCTGCAGGCTACACCGACACCGAGGTCGCCGCCGTGGACAGACACCGCCTCGCCTCCCTCGCCCCTTCCACCTGGAGGAACCGCCGCCGGCAGGCCCGAGGATACGTGGAGTTCGGTGTGTGCGTGAGAGGGGGAGGTCAAAGGCACGGGGAGAGGGGGTGGTGGGGGAGTCGAGGTGGGTGGAGGTGGGGGGGTGGGGGCGGGGGGTTCGGCGTCGAAGTCGGGAGGTGGGTTGTATGTAGGCCTGTGTCGCCGGGTCCGGGGGGCGTGGGGCGGCGGGGGGCGGGGCGGGGGCCGGGCGGGGGGGGGGGGGGGGGGCGGGGGGGGGGCGGGGGGGGGGCGGGGGGTTGGGCGCTGGGTGAGCTGTCGGCTTGGATGTGCGGGGGGGCTGGGGGGGGGGTGGCGGCTGGGATGTGAGGGGTGGTGGCGGCATAGTTCTGAGGGGTGCGGCGGGGGCGTCCTGGGGTGCGGGCTGCGGCGGAGATGTGAGGGCCGCTGTGAGGGCGGTTGGCGTGGGTGGTTTTACGGGGGTGTGAGTGGCGGGCGTTGTGGCCGGCGGCTTCCGGTCTCCTCCGGGGAGTGTCCGGTGCGCGGCGGCAGGCGAGGGTGATGGGTTTAGTGTGGCGGGGGGCGGCGTCTCTGATGACATCATCAGAGCGGCGGCGGGTCTGGCGGCCTGTGGTTATGTCACCAGGGCGGCGGTTAGGGGTCTGGGGGCGGTGTGTGTGGGTGCGGGCATTGTGCGCACTGTGCGCAGGGTGGTGTGTGTGGGTGCGCTGAGTGTGGGCAGGGGTGCTGGTGTTGGGTCGGGGGGGTGGGTGGGGTGGGGGAGGCTGAGGGGTGAGTCGCCGCCGCCGGATTTTTAGGTGATCGCGGGGGCGCCTGAGCCCCGCTCCCGGGTGCGCTTTGTGAAGCACACCGCCTCACTGTGCGCCGTTAAAATACGGCGCACGTTCGCACAATACGCACATGCATGCCTTTTGCGCGTGCCCTGGTCTCCGTGCGCCTCGGCGGCCGGGGCGAGGTCGCATGAGGCGGGATCCCTGTTCCAGGCGGGGCAGGGGATCCCGTAAGCCTCTCGGGTGTATGGGGTGCGGGCGTCGGCTGAGGGGGCGGCTCTGGGGTGGGTGAGGGGGGCGGCTGATGACCGGGCTGCGGCCCGAGGGGCTATCATTCTGAGGGTGCCGGGGGCGCTCGCGGGGGTGGTAATTACATCCATCCGGTGGGTGTTGATGGCGACTGGGTCGAGCCACCCATCCGGGAGCCGACCGTCGGCGATCCAGGTGAATATCGTCTCGGAATATCGCCGCACGGTCGGCCACGGATGGGAGACTCAGTCCCTCAGCACCGTGAGGTTGTGGTGGAGTAGTCCGGGGAGGGATGCCGAGGGGAAGGCCGGATGCGACTCCAGCATCCAGAGGGCGAGGTTATACTCCTCCATGGTGGCCTCGCCCCTTTTCACTGCCTTCCCCTCGGCCCCCCTCTCAATGAGTTCGTTGGGGAATATATATCCCGAGGGAATACCTTTTCGACATCCCGTATTTTGCGCCTCGGCGGACTCCAGGATGTCACGGACCGCCTCAGCAGCGGATACGGGAGAGTGGTCGAGGGCGGCTCGAGGGGCGGCGGGGAGGCGGGCCGCGGAGGCGGCGTGTTGGGTGGCGTAGAGGCCCTGCCTGCTGTAGCGGAGGTAGGTGGGGTGCACGTCTTGTGGCGCGTGTCCGGGGGCGGGGGCAGGGAGCAGGCTGGCCGCCCCCGCCGTTCCAGAGGTGAGGTCCTGGAGGAGGTCGGCGAGTCGGTCCACGAGTGAGGGGGCCGGGGCAGCGGCCCGAGGCGGAGCGACGGCCATCGACTGTACGAGGGCGGTGAGGTGATTCATGGAGGCTGTCTGCGCCTCCATGGCGGCGGCCTGGGCGTCCATCCGAGCGTCGACCGAGCTGGCCCATGAGGTGGCCTCGGATTGGAGGCTGGGGGCGGTCGAGGTCGTGGAGGCGGCATCGTGCGAGGCGGTGGATGCGCTCCTCCCCCGGCGCGCCCCCCGGCGGTGGGTCGCCCTCGTCCTCGTGCTGCGGCAGGCATTCTGCTGTGAGGATGTAGTCCCGGAGGCGTGATGTGCGGGAGGCGTTGAGTCGTGGAGGCGAGGGGGAGGAGGGAGCCAAAAGAAAATGAGTGCTCCAGGAGAGGGAGGAGAGGCGAGTGGCTGGGAGCAGCTAGGGGGCCGGTTTATAAGGCCGGAGAGAGGGGGGGGGGTTGCGTCAGGGTGGCGGCGGAGGGAGGGTGCAGAGAGAAGGGGGGGGGGTCCTCCTCCCCTGCCACGAATCAACCGCAATGCGAGCATTACGACCAATCTAGTCCTACATCGATACACTTGTCCCTCCATTTTGACTTCATTGACTATGAACTGTAAGAAAACCTGAGACGTCGATGGTAGACGCTTGGCTGCTCAGCAGGTCCTTATTGAGTTAACATTGCGGATCTCACTTTATGGGCAAACAAGTACCAGCAATACACCTGTCCATCCATTTTGACCTCACCGACTATGACCTGTAAGGAACCTGAAGACGTCGATGGTAGACGCATAATTTTTCGACAGGTCCTTATTGGGTTAACATTGCGGATCTCGCCTTATGGGAAAACAAGGTTTAAGTGGTTTGGCTCGATGCCCTCATTTTTAGGGACTGTCTTCTTGCAACTTAGAACCAAATCTTTGATCTCAACAAATACAAGTTGTATTATGTTGAGTTAGAGGCAAATAATGAATCAATATATCTTTTTGTGCCTTCTGTACAATGATAAAGCATACCATATCCGTATTAACACATCTAATCAGGGCAATTGAATTTCATATACGACAGCGTTAACTCGGCGGCGTACTTGTAATATGCAATGACAGTGTATAGAACCAATCCAATCAGTTCTTCAGCAGTGATTGACTCAATCGATCCTCGACCCGATTGGTCCACCGATCCAACATCAATCAAATGACCCGAATCAATCAGATGACTCGACTTGACTCTAAAGACTTGAATCAATCAAATGAACTCAATCATTTCTTCCATCAATGGTTGCCCTAACCAACCACTGGTGCAGTCACTTCCAGTGACTCTCTGAATCATTGACCCTATCAATCCTCTCCCACGATCAATCCAATGATCCTATCATTTCGCCTACTGTGGCACCCGAGTGGCACACCAGTGGTGTGCACACCGTCATGAGCCCACGCATGTTTGCAGCCTGTCTGGCACCGTATACCACCGATTGGACGCTCGGAAGCGGATTATGGATCCGAGATCCAATCGTGATAACACGCACACCGCGATCAGCGCCTGCACCTCATTGAATTTACCCAAAAACCACATCCTTGGTTCAACAACAAAAAATTCTGACTGGCGCTCGGATCACGTCCCTGCCGCACACAGTTTGGAAACCGGTGTGGCGCCACCGTCGAGCAGTGGAAAAGGTATCGAATAATTGGTATAATAAAATAGATAGTTATCAGGCATACTTAGTTCTACATCATATATATATATATATATAGTTATGCTGTATGAGCCATTATGTGAGTATAATAAGGCCGGAAGATCCTATCTACTCCTCAGCCTTTCCGACTTCCTCAGTCATCAACTGAAGGAACATAAACGAAGTCATCAACTAGTTTAAGCTACCCCAACTTCAGGACTGCTAGTGGCGCCACCTGTCCGCCCACGCGTCAACGACCCTTAACATCACTGACAATACCGCTGAAAAATATACATACACACTGCACTGCCCTCCTCCATCATATTTACTGAGCCACTGCAGTGGAGTGTTAGATTAAGGCACTTGCCTCCTATTTATACCCAGCCAACCACTGGTCACGTGATAAGTCCTCCAGGGCAAGGTGCTAAATGACCCATGCCATTATATCTTGCAGTCAGGCTATGTATGACCAGCCCTGACCTATCGAAGGGGGGGATAAAGCTCTGTAGCCACACTCTTCCTTTGCTTGATTCTGAGGTTTGAGTGCACATTTTTAAGTATCGGGTGTGGGTGGGCTGGATTGTCAGCTGAATGTTCCAGCAGCCATTTGCATATTTTAAGGATACATATCCTCAAAGTGAATATCATTGGACCAGGACATCCATGTTATACACGGGGTGTTCATTTCGTGAAATGTAAACACGATCGAGGGAATTGTAAAGCAGTTGGTTTTAATATCACTTATTAGTGTGTGTGGTTGAAACATGACATTATATCTGCTGTCGATTTGCCATCTAGCAGACGTGGTGGCTGAATAAGTAGAGCGCAGGCCTTCCATGCAGAAGGTCGGGAGTTTAATTCCCAGTCGAGTCAAAGCAATGACTTATAAAATTGATACTTGTCGCTCTCTAGCCTGGGTCTCGACAATATTAGGATAGAGTACGGACTGGTTAGTTCAGTGTCAGGATAATGTGTCTGAGTGGGATATTGGATCATGGTGCTGGCATCCTGATTTCTCACTGGGGGAGCCTAATAAAGTTACCATGAGTGCGCACTGTCACACGTCGGTACCCGTCCTAGGACGTTAGATGTTGCTAGGACGTAAAACAATAACAAACAACCAACCTGATAGTGAAGGATCAGCCACATTATAAACATTTTTATTTGTAAAGAAAAAAACACTGTGAATATGGGTGCGAATCTGGGTGTGACTGTGGGATTGACTGTATGTGTGGCTGTGAGTGTGACTGTGGTTGTGACTGTGGATGTGACTGTGGGTGTGACTGTATGTGCGACTGTATATGTGACTGTAGCCGTCACTGAAGGCGTGACTGTATGTGTGACGTAATCTGTGATTGTGAGTGTGACTGTGGTTGTGACTGTGGATGTGACTGTGGGATTTACTGTATGTGTGGTTGTGGATGTGACTGTGGTTGTGCCTGTGGATGTGACTGTGGGTGTGAATGTGGGTGTGACTGTATGTGTGACTGTATATGTGACTTTAGCTGTCACTGAGGGCGTGACTCTACGTGTGACGTAATCTACCACTGTATGTGTGACTGTATCTGTGATTGTGGGTGTGACTGTGGTTGTGACTGTGGTTGTGACTGTGGATGTGACTGTGGGTGTGACTGTATGTGTGACTGTATATGTGACTGTATCCGTCACTGAGGGCTTGACTGTACGTGTGACGTAATCTGTAAATGTATGTGTGACTTTATCTGTGATTGTGGATGTGACGGTGGGTGTGACTGTGACTGTATTTATCACTGTATGCGTGATGGCGGGCGTGACTGTGGGCGTGTCTATGGGTGTGACTGTGACTGCTGACCCACAGACGGTCTGCTCACACCACGTTGTAAAATATTCTCATTTACGTCGTTGGAGGGAATGCAAATGTTCTATTACTAAACAGGTATAAGTGACCAAAGCGCATGGATGTATATATATGTAGGTGCTGGTGGTGCCTGAGTGGAATGTTATACCCCTGTCACACTATGATGGAACGAGCAAATGTAAGGCTGACGTGATCATGTTTCATTGTACGTTGTACGTTGGGTTACGTTATGATGACATCAGAATGATGTTAGACTGACGTCGAACTATGTCACATTACATCTTATGATGTCACCGCGCGTCAACGTTTTTAACCTGTTCAAAACTTTTGACGTAACTCAAACGTAAGGGTTTACGTTCACTATACGTTCTGTACACGTTCGGCAAACATCAATGACGTTAAATGGACGTTAGTCAAATGCTGCTCACTACGTTCAACTACGTTCCACTACCTTGACCCACATTAAACCCGGTGGAAACGTCCATGCGGCATAATGGGAATGTCAGGATAACATCAGGATAACATCAGGAGAACATACGATCAACATACGTTCAACGTTTCGCCATCACGTAACGTAGTTCCGGCGATGGAATAATGTTCCGTGAACGTAATGAAGTTGTCCTCTCTCGTTGAATGACAGTATCACTATGCTTTACCGACATTACGCTCTTGTCAACTACGCTGCATCCACGTTCAACTTGTGCCCAAATTTGCATACTACGCCGAGAAGTTCAACCTTCTTCACATTCTCCCTACGCCGACGTCGTTACGTCGAAGTGTGACAGGGCCTTAAATAGACATAGTGATGCTAGCAGGGCTGTGTGTAAGGGGAAGTCAGGGCCTACCCCCTCCCCTTCTGCTGGGTAGGATCACCACACTCCGGGTCAAGGTTCAAGGCTATTGGTGGCCAGGGGAGCCACACAGCTTGGTGGTAGTGGGAAGACCACTGGTAGCCATGGGGACCAGGAATGCTGGATCCCTATTGGTAGGGCCAATAATGTTTGTTTCCCATTGGAGGAAAAGGGTGGGGTGATACTGTACAATGAACCCATATCCTATATATAATAAACCAGAGGGGCTTGGACTCTCTCTTCTCACACTCTTACTTTGCTTTACTTTCTCTCTTTCTCTCGGTCTGTATTGTTTTTCACCTTAGCCTACCTACATAGCCACAGACTGGAACACGCAACCCTACAACGTGACCCCCACGTGATTAGGCATCACCCCTCGTCTGGCTTATTGTCTGAGTGCAAATAACATGGTCACGTGTTATCTGGTGATTGATTAATGTGATACCGAGTACACAGTGGTGGCTATGAAAGATAGGCCTGATGGGGGGGGGGGGGGGTTATATAGCGAAATAGCGAATGGTAGACAGGAAGTGTGAAGACTTATTTGTCTCTCATTTTTGCTTGAGTGCAAGTAAATGTGCAACACAAGGAATAATTAGTAGCATGTGGTGAATAAGGGGTCAAATTTCCCTGGATCATCAGCCCATGCTTTTTCTAATCTGTTCTTGAATGAATTTATTGACTCGGCATCAATAACATTTTGTGGGAGACTGTTCCATATATTTATGATCCTGTTTGAGAAACTGTGTTGCCTTAACTTTGAAATGGCTCTGGGTTTTACTAGTTTGAGAGTATAGCCCCGACTTCCTTCTCTTTTATTCAAGGTGAAAAATTGGTTCATATCTATTTCATCAAAACCTTTCATAATTTTAAATACTTCAATTATGTCACTTCTTTTCCTTCTGTAGGAAAGGGTAGGACGTTTCAATTCCCTAAGCCTTTGTTCATAAGGTAAGTCCTTTATAACTGCAACTAATTTTGTTGCATGTCTCTGAACCTTTTCGATCTCCAGAATATCTTTCCGAAAAATTGGGTGACTTTAGGGGACGTTACTGTACATTCTCATTGTGGTTATGTTGTTCTATATATCACTCTTTTACCCGACGTGTGTCATTGTTGGTCCTACTGCAAACCTGCAATGTGTAGGATATTGGTGTGCACACTGACATTATTATTAGCGTCGCCACTTGAGATATCTCAAAATTGCACTCTGTTTACATAAATCATGGGGGTGATGAAAATGGGAAGTATTACCCCTAGAGCGGGTCTCGAACATTCCAGGCCAGTGTGCTAACCATTACACTACCTCTACATCACCATATTACCCAGGCCTACCTGTCTATGCGGCTCCTTGACTGAGAGATTAGTACAGACCACTACACTCGGGCCCCCTGGAATTGTAAGTCTGTTAATGCTTACAAGTACATTCTATACATACAGGCAATGCACTTACATATACATACACACACCCAGGGTAGGCTCAACACTGCACTGCCCACTAAAGTGAAGCAGTCCCAGCTGGATTAGATGAAAGCCCTTATCCTGACAGCCGGTAATACAATTGTGCCGTTGCATAAACATATTTGCATAATAAATCATACAACACATATCCTTTATATTTATTTGATCATGATCATTTGAATTATTGTTTAATAGTGAGTATAAATTTGTGTAAATAACTTTCCCATGCCCAGTGATATGGCACTGAGAAATGACGTCATATCAAACAAATTCCTTTGCCAAAGAAAGACAAAATCTCAACTTGAGAGAATCTGGCTTTTCGTTTGTTATTTATTAAACATGAAGAGAACAGAAAAAGAAGACGACCCAAACAAACCAAAATTGAAAGCAAAACGGATCAAAGAAATTCTAAACAAATGATAGGGAGACCTAATGAAAAGCCAGAAATAATCAACACTCACACGAAAAGAATGACGAGGACAGGCATAAACAAAACACACAACTAATTATGTCAAGGAATTGAATGGAAACTAATATGAGGGGAGAAATATTTGATAGTTTCAACTTGGTGAAGTTTTCAAAAGGTGACAAGATTCATTCTTGAATTAAGACAGAGCTTACACAAATGATGCCACAACCCGGTGTGGCGGTTTCAGCACCCGGTCAGTTTCAGCGCCCGGTCGTGGCTTCTGCGCACGCGCAGATTTTAAGAGCGTCAAAACATTGCTGGTGCCTGGTAGTGTTAGGGACCGATTAGGCCGAAATCTATTGAAAGCGATCATATTTAACAGAATTACATACTCAAATAATGAAATTTAATTAAATTAACCTTAAATTCCAAGCAATATTAACGTAGCAGCTAGATCGGCGTCGAATCGCCGAGTGTAAACTAAACAAATAGCAGTGCTCACCGGCGACATGCTGCAGTTTGCACGGCCTCCGAAAATCCGCGCATGCGCAGAAGCCATGGCAGGGCGCTGAAACTGACCGGGCGCTGAAACCGCCACACCGGGATATGCCTATATTTCCTTGGTTTATTTAAGCTGCACAGTCCGAGAAAAACATCAAATTTTCAAAACCAAAACATTTATCTAGAGTTGATCCTGCATATCTAATTTGGATACTGATGCCCATATTAAGAATATGTTGTTACAGAGAAGGGAATGCTGAGTCAATTTAAGAGAATATGTTTCTGCTGAAACCTATGATTCCAGAGTGTTGGCATGATTGGCAAAATTAATGTTGTATGTTTGCGCTTCAAATATTTGCAAAGTTAGCAACTTAAAATAAAAATGGTTTCAAATTAAAGCAAGATAGATTATAACCATCAACCTAATATATTTATCTCAGAAAAAGACAGAAAGTCAAAACCATTGGATTAAGCAACTTCAGCTTGATTGCTATAATTTACCTTAAACTAGTTTGCCATATCTTTTTTTTTAAATGGCTAACTTTTGAGATATATGAGGTGCAAACATGCCAAATTTATTTTGGCAAACATGCCAAAACTCTGACACCATACTGTTCTACAGGAACATGTTCTACTAAATTGTCTCAGTAATCCCTTCTATGGGGTCACAAATGTTTAATAAGTGCACCAGCATCTAAGTTAGATATGTAGAATCAAATCGAGTTAATTGTTTTGGTTTTGAAAATTTGATGTTTTCATCGCAGTATGCAACTTTAATTAAAAGAAGAATTCGGCCCATCTAGAAGTAAAGTAGAGAGAAAAGAGTCAGATCTATCCAGAAAAGTAGGCTTAGAGGTCAAATAAATAGAGAGAAAAGAGTCAGATATATCCAGAAGAGTAGGCCTAGAGGTGAAATAGATAGAGAGAAAAGAGTCAGATCTATCCAGAAGAGTAGGCCTAGAGGTGAAATAGATAGAGAGAAAAGAGTCAGATCTATTCAGAAGAGTAGGCCTAGAGGTGAAATAGATAGAGAGAAAAGAGTCAGATCTATTCAGAAGAGTAGGCTTAGATTTGAAATGTATAGAGAGAAAAGAGTCAGATCTATCCAGAAGAGTAGGCCTAGTCGTGAAATAGATAGAGACAAAAGAGTCAGATCTATCCAGAAGAGTAGACCTAGATGTGAATCACAACAACCCTTCTTATGGTGCTGTCATACTATGACGTATCTCGCCGATGCGCCGCCAACGTCCAAACTCACTTTTTTACGTCGAGACACGTCAAACTTTTCGGAGCTGTGGGAAAAGTTCAATGTCATCGCAACGTAGTGGTAGTGTGTGCCCGACGTTGTGGTAACATATATCGACGCGTGAGAAAAATACCAAAAAAAGGTGCAACGTGTGGGAAAGAGCCTCATGTGCACGCAGCATGTGCCTAGCATTCGCATAACGTTATTCCAGCGCTCCGTTAGCGACCGACCGACGTGTTGCACGATGTATGAGAGCATTGTGCCAGCGTGTGATCGACGCATCACGAACGACACTCCAGCGCATTTGGCGTGTGTCGGCGTGGCACCAGTGTGCAATTAGCCCACCAACGTTAAGCGAGTGGCAGATGCATGGCCAACACGTCCTAAACATTGAGACACGGTGGAGAAATGCCAACAGCGCGTCGGCCATACAGAACGCTCGCCGTTAAAGGGGAAAAAAATCAACGTTTGACAATGTCACACAATGTCAGAACAACGTTCCTCCAACGAGCATTTAATGTATCTCGACGTTCCCCTAGCGTCGCTATAACATTGGCACCCGTGCGTTGTCGTACATCGAAAGTTTTGTGCAGGCGAAAAAGTTTGCCGCCCCCCTGATGTGCGCCGCCGAACATCGCCGTAGATCAACCTACACCACCATGTGCCTGACGCGTGCCTAGCGCAAACTGACGTATCCCGACGTAGCGCCAAAAAATCACATACGTCGATGAACATTGGTGAGAAGCGTTGTAATGTGACAGCACCATTACATGTGAATAAAAACGGCTTCAGTTGGGATCACCTGTGGATGTGGTGGTTCCAGTGTGCAGTGTTTATCTATATTGGCGTAAAGTTGAGAAACCGAGAGAGAATGCAAAGAGCAGCAAGATGTCAGCCACAGGAAACTCTCAATGTGACTTTTAAATTGTATTAATTACGTGATTATATAAATTATTCACCTCTTAAATTAGCATGGTAGGATAGATAAGTATATGAACAATATATTTAGCATATCAGATTGCAAACTTGTGTCCTTATTTCCATAACCCAACCTTCCGCCACTTTGTTATAATGGGTTGTTTAACAGCCCTGTCATTTTTCAAAGGGTCAGCCTGCAGGAGTAACTATACTGTGGTCAACTTTGAGTGATGTTTGCCTACTGGCTGCCTTCCAACAATTTATGGAATGGGTTGCTTAGCAACCCTGTCCTACAGACAAGGATGCAGGAGTAAGCATAGTGTAGTCAACTTTGAGTGATGTTTGCCTAAATGGCTGCCTTCCAACACTTTTTCTAATGGCTTAATAGCAGCCGTGTCCTAGAGACAATGATGCACAAGCAACTATACTGTAGTCAACTTTCAGTGATGTTTGCCTAAATGGCTGCCTTCCGACACTTTTTGAAATGGGTTAATAGCATCCCTGTCCTAGAAACAAGGATGCAGGTGGATGCAGGAGTACCTATACTGTAGTCAACTTTGAGCGATGTCTGCCTAAATGGGTGCCTTCCGACACTTTTTGTAATGGGTTGCTTAGCAACCCTGTCCTGGAGAAAAAGCTGCGGGAGAAACTAAAGTTAAACCTATCTAACCGACCATCTCCACAGATCAACAACTCCTCTACATCGATCGTTTTATTCGGGTCCCAAAAGCTTGCACATTGTAACAATTACAAAAATGTCCTAAACTGACCACCACCCTAAATGGACCATTTCAAGTCGCTCCCATGTGTAAGGTATGCGAGCTATGCAACCCGGCCCGCAGGGCGGTCAGGTGCTGGTCACGTGAGAGGTCGGCGCGTGACCGGCGGACGTCGAATAAAGCCAGTGGTACACTAGCACTCGAGTTGTCTACATCTGTCCAGTATACTACACCATGGACGGTCGATTTCTAGAGGTTTTACTGTGCTATGAATCAATCACTGCATAAACTCAAATCCAGAGTACAAAAGGGTGTTCACGCAGACTGCAGTGCACCTGGAGACTACACCTGGTGGATCCTGACAGAACTAAAGGCGCATACAGACGGCGTGACCTGGAAAAATGGTGCCATACATTATCGTGTAGGTTAGTTTCGGAGGAAGAGGTCACTAGCCAAAAAGGTGAACTCTAGATTGATCACATCCGATTCTAGGTGAAGATTTCAATTGCATTATGTCCTAACATAGGAACAAATTGAACTGAAGTTAATCACTGTACTATGTAACTTTAGCATAGTTGTAGTAGTCTGTACATGAGCTCCACTACCATGCGGTGGCGGCAGACACTACGCTGCACACCTATGCAGTTACACTGAACTGTGCTAGGTGGCTTACACACTAACCACCGGGCAGGGCCCTAACTGGGCTGCCCTATACTGTATGTGGCTAGCACCCCCCACACCACCTATAGAGGTGATGTGGGACCTAGCAATTTAGGGAGCGGGTCACTGGACTGTTGGCGCTGCAGATAGCGGATAGGTTTAGCAATAAACCAGTTGAAGTGTACTGTCTCTGAATGTTGGCGTTCTTCCATGTGTGTGTGACAAGAAGTGAAAGACCGTGGAATGGTGGATAATGGGCCTACCACAATAGTCATAGCTATATTGTATTCACAATGTCCCTACACAGTACACAAACATAAATTAAGCTGTTGTCAATAGTTGGAATTGTAGGATCAGTGTAACCATTAATGGTTGTCTTCCCACTGCCCTTATAAGGAAATAATATGTATGTTGATGTATTAAGCCCCTTGAGCTGATATACAGATAATCAACAAACTGGTCTTTGGGGAAATAATCACATATTAGACAAAGCTATGATGAGACCACGACATGTTCATCGCCAGACAAATTGTGTGGCTTAAATTGTGGATTTTACTCTAACATCAGTAATTTATGGCGGAGACGGAACACTCTGAACTCAATGATATCTGAACTAGCACAAGACACGGGTTCGAATCCGCCTGCGGTTCAGCCTGTGGTGGTGGCACCCCCCTGGAGAAAGATGACCATACTGCAAGCCCAATACAAGCTTCCCCCGCTAAAACCCAGGGGGCGCCATCGGCCCGCCACCGCCAACCACCACGACGAGACTCACGATTCGAAAATCTGACCATAACTGCCGCAGACACCTCCATCCAAGCACCCTCCACGCATTTCTTCACCCACCCACCCACACCTATAAGCAAAGACTCATCGCAAGGGTTGAGGGTTCGAGTCCCGCACATTTAACCATCGAGCTGATTGTCCAGGGAGAAGGATTCGCTGATTTCTGATTCACGGTTATCGCTACTGTACATGAGCCACTGCCTTGTGGTACAGGTCCTTGACAGAACCGAAGGCTAAGGGAGCAAACCCTAAACAGAAAACCATGTCACTGTGGCAGCATTAAGGGCGGTTGATGTATGGAACTCCCAACATCTCCCGACCAGCCACTGCAGGGATAAATAGTTTTGCGCCTGTCTTGACATGTTCTTGCCGGTGTGAAACCTCTATTTGGTCCCCGAGAGAGTGCCGCTGGTAACTTGCAAAAGCCAGCAGCACTTCAACACTTTTGCAGGCAGCTTTCATGAAATGTACAACCGCACAAAACACCATACCGGCTCGGTCGTCGCCCGGGTTACCAAGGACCGCGCTGCTCGAGCTCATCTTCCGTCGACAGCGGAAAATCAGCTAGGAGGAACACAACGCAACACAACACAACTACTGACAATTGCCCAATGGAACGTCAGGACTCTTCTCGACCGAGAAGCAGCTGACCGACCAGAAAGACGTACGGCACTAGTAGCAATGGAACTGGCAAAATACAACATCGACATTGCCGCCCTATGCGAAACAAGGTTCTCAGAGTCTGGTAGTCTCAATGACCTGGAATACTCTTTCTTCTGGAGTGGCAAACCCGAAGGAGAGAGAAGGGAGGCAGGAGTGGGCTTTGCTATCAAAAAGGACATCGTCACAAAGCTGACAGAAATGCCACGGCCACCATGTTCAAGCAGAAGGATGAACGCAAGACCACTTGGATGCATCCTCGTTCCAGGCACTGGCATATGATCGACTTCATCATCCCAAGGTGCCGGGATAAGATGGACATCCACAGTACTCGAGCCATGCGTGGAGCTAACTGCTGGACCGATCACCAGATGCTAAGGTCAAAAGTGGCATTCAGAATACGAGAAAAACACAACAGGCAAGGGACAAATAAACCGACAAAGCTCAACACAGCAAAATTAAGTACCATCAGTCACAGGGAGAGCTTCAAGCGGGAGATGGACAGCGCTCTCGCACAATGGGAGGAGAAGGAAAGCCCAACACCAGATGAGGAATGGGCAGCGTTGCAGCAGGTTGTATACAACACAGCTAAAACTTATCTCGGCAAGCCAGACAGAAAACATCAGGACTGGTTCGACCCCAACAATCAGGAGCTACAGAATCTTATGAGCAGAAGAGACCAAGCCCACCAGAGAGTGTTGCAGACCAGGAACACTAGATCCACCACTGCAGCATACAAAGATGCCTGCAGATTGCTACAAAAATGCACCCGTGCATTGAAGTCAGACTGGTGGGAAATGAAGGCAGAGGAGCTGCAGAGAGCTGCAGACAGAAACAACATGAAGGGCTTCTACAGCGGACTGAAGGAAGTGTGGGGACCCGTGAAGAAGGGAGCTGTTCACCTGAAATCAACAGATGGAACGGAGACCTTTTCCGACAGCAAGAGAGTTGTGGCAAGATGGAGCGAACACTTCCAGAAGCTACTCAACGTCCCTGGTGACATAGATCACGAAGCTCTGAACAACATCCAGCAGCGCATTACCAAAACATGCCTCGATGAGATTCCAACCATGGATGAGATGGCTAGAGCAATCGCCAGCCTGAAAGATGGCAAAGCACCTGGGGGTGATGGAATTCCTGCCGAGGTATGGAAGCATGGAGGAGACAATCTGCTCAAAAGACTGCACCAACTAATCACCAATGCCTGGGAGGAGGGTTCTGTACCCCAAGCATGGAAGGATGCCAGCATTGTAACCATCTACAAGAAAGGTGATCGAACAGACTGTGGGAACTATAGAGGAATCTCTCTTCTTTCCATAGCAGGGAAGATCTTCGCCAGGATCCTACTCAACAGACTATCTATTCACATAACACCTGGTGTAGTTCCGGAGTCACAGTGTGGCTTCAGAGGTAACCGGAGCACTGTGGATATGATATTTTGTCTCCGACAGCTACAAGAAAAGTGCATTGAGCAGGACCGACCACTGTACATGGTATTTGTCGATTTCACTAAGGCATTTGATACAGTCGGGAGGACCGGGCTATGGCAGCTACTGAGGAAGTATGGATGCCCAGAGAAGTTCACAACTATGATCGAGGCTCTACATACAGGAATGATGGCAAACGTTAGTGCTGGAGGGGAAGTCTCGGAATCGTTCGGGGTTACCAATGGGGTCAAGCAAGGTTGTGTACTGGCCCCCACGCTCTTCTCCATCTTCCTATCAGCAATGCTAGACGAGGCTTTCCGAGACATGGGGGATGGCATCTATATACAGTCCAGACAGAGCGCTGACCTATTCAATGTCGCACACTTCAGAGCGAAGACCAAGACTACTCAGATACTGGTGAGAGAGCTACTATTCGCAGATGACAGTGCACTGGTTGCCCACTCTGCTGAAGAGACCCAGAAAATAGTGGACGCTTTCTCCGATGCATCAAAGAAGTTTGGCCTGAAAATTAACATCAAGAAGACAGAGGTGCTGTACCAACCCAACTCTACAAGAACCCGAGAGGAGGAGATCATGGTTGACGGAAACAAGCTGAACTCTGTTCCGGAATTCACCTATCTCGGAAGCACTATATCAAGTGATGGACGCATTGATGCTGAGATACAGAGGAGGATGGCCAAGGCTAGCGCATCTTTCGGCCGACTACACCAGAGACTCTGGAACAACCACCATGTGTCCATTCGGGTCAAAGGTAAGATCTACCGCGCAATCGTGCTATCCACCCTACTATACGGAGCCGAGGCCTGGACAGTGTACAGACAGCAGGTGAAAAAGCTGCATGCCTTCATGATGCGACATCTGCGTTCAATCATGAGGCTAACCTGGAAGGACAAAGTGACGAATAAGGAAATACTCGAAAGGATGGGGCTGCCCTCTATGGAAGATCTTCTGATCAAAAAGAATCTCTGGTGGACTGGACACCTCATGAGGATGTCATCAGACAGGCTACCAAAGCAGATCCTCTATTCTGTCTTCTGGCTACAGAAAGAGAGGGCGCCCCCATCTCCGGTTCAAAGATACCATCAAGAGAAACCTGAAGCTGAGAGACATTAAGACCGACTCATAGACGCAACTCTCACGGCAGAGAGCTAAATGGAGAGCGGCAGTCAAGTAATGAAAGCAGTCTTTGTCGCATCGCGACCGACAGCATGATGATGATGATGACATGAGCCCTTCTGAAAATAAACACCCATTACATACTTCTCGGTCTCCGCTTTTGTAAATTATTAATATTTGATCGTTACGCATTGGAACATTATGGGTCATGGCTACAATCCCAACACAAAATGTTCCTACTGTTCACCGTATCTGCATATTTACTTAATAAAAACAGATTTCATCCTATGTCTGAAACAACATTGCAACATTTCACCGAGAGTTGTACTCGAACACAGAAGTATGCCATTTCAGAGATAGTGTCTTAACCATGGCGCTAGGGTCCCTTATGCAATCGATATAAACCAGCGTACCTGTGCCAGTGGTATTTCACCTAGGGAGGGCAGTGCATTTATCAATTATACTCGTCCATCTGGAAATTTAAGTCTCAAACTTTATCAGTAGGCATGGCTGTGGGGCCTAAAAGGAAATAGTGTATGATTCCCTAAAATGTTAGGTCAAACTCCATGGACTATGAATATTACCGACCTAAAAACTACAATAAAAGGTCTAGATGCAATTTTCTTAGAACAAAGGCTGCAAGATCGTCTGATCTAGTATGTGTGCATTCGCAAACATAATTCAAGACCTAACTCCTAAAACAATGTCAAATGACCTCATACCAACATGTTGCAAATGTGCTACCAACAAAATGAACTAACTAACCTAACTACTAACACTTAAGATGACAAGGCTACTACCAAATTGAGATTATTGCTGTTCAGTGATGAAAACAAGCCACTATGCGACACACTCGTTATGGACAGGGTAAATAAACCATCACACACATGCAAAAAAGGAAAACAAACCCACCCTTATACATATCTAGCTAGTTCACTTGCAGTAGACCTACATCCACAGGGGTGGCTCGGCACTATGCACCACATAGCCAGTGAAGTATCCTGGTCATGGAACCAATGTCATTGGGGGTGTTTTTTTGTTTTTTTTTGCAAAATGGGAACCATTGTACCTACAGTGAGATTCAAGCACATATTTATATCATTCAGAGGCTAGTCTCTTAACCATTATGCTATCTAGGCTCCCTGATGCAAGCAAACTACCCACGCTTCCTTGTGCAAGTGGCCTTTCACTGTTGAAGGTCATTAAGTTATAACTCAATTCTGGAGTACCTCACCACAGGACACTGTGGAACTGAGTAGGAGTAAAGACATTACCCACACCCTGTCCAAGTGGTATATAGTATAGTCATCCCCAGATTTATGGACTTGGTATTTCAATACACATTCATCCAGAAGCCACGTCGCTGCCTCTGCCTCTGCCTCTGCCTCTGCCTCTGCCTCCTCCTCCGCCTCCGCCTCCGCCTCCGCCTCCACCTCCACCTCCGCATCCGCCCCCGCCTCCGCCTCCGCCTCCGCCTCCGCCTCCGTCATCTGCCTCCGCCTCCGCCTCTGCCTCCGCCTCCGCCCCCGCCTCCGCCTCTGCCTCCACCTCCACCTCCGCCTCCGCCTCCGCCTCCGCTCGCCTCGCCTCGCCCCCGCCTCCGCCTCCGCCTCCACCTCCGCCTCCGCCTCCGCATCCGCCCCCGCCTTCGCCTCCGCCTCCGCCTCCGCCTCCGCCTCCGTCCTCCACCTCCGCCTCCGCCTCTGCCCCCGCCTCCGCCTCCGCCTCCACCGCCGCCTCCGCCGCCGCCTCCGCCTCCACCTCCGCCTCCGCCTCTGCCTCACAGAGCATATCCAGTGAGTTCCCACCCACCACATTAGTTCTGGCTACTTCCATTAGAGGGCAGGTTGGCGGTGGCAATCTCCTATAAGACTGGTTTCACTGAGCATGTTGCACACTGTACGTGCTAAATTAGTTTCTGTCATGGCCGTCAGATGGTGGGGTTTTTCAACAGGGCATGCGACACATTGATTGATCTGCTATCCAGAACAAGTATTCCTGCCACTACTACCAGAGCACATTGTGAGTGTGGATTTCACCTAGTTTTAGATGGGTAAATATTGTTGGTGGCGTGAAAACAATCTGAAAAATTGCACCTGGAGCAGACTTCGAAGCTGCAGTTCTTGCTATTCTGGGGCTAGCATCCTATCCATTACACACACCAGGATCCCTGATGCAGTCATCTTACCAATGTCCACCTTTATATATGTCTCATTAGCTGAGAGGTTAGTGCAGATTATTACACTATATTGATTCCTCTAAACATTCTTAGCATGGTGGCACTGTTCTTCTATGTATCATTGGTAGGGCCTACTTTTTTTCTCTTAAAGGTTCAGTGCAATAAAATAAAAAATGAATAAAAATGATATCCTAATAGAGAGATCATTCAGTATTTATTATTCCCTGTTTTTTGTGGGTTTTTTTTGTTTATTTGTTTAGCAATAAGTAGAAATCGGCTATTGGTTTTTATTGGGTTTTTTTGTGTTGTTTGTTTAACCAGGCGCCTTGGCTGAATCGGAAGAGCGCTGGTTTCATGTGTAGAATGTCGGGAGTTTGCTTCCTGGTCGAGTCAAACCAAGGACTTAATGAAATTGATATTTGCTGCTTCCTAGCCTGGTGCTAGGTATTAATAGGATAGGGCAAGGACTGGTTG
>CM059194.1:3051090-3084150 GCA_030323885.1 Branchipolynoe longqiensis | reverse complement strand
AACGAAGGTCACGTGGGGCTCTAATCCGCGCTAATCCCGAACACTTAATCTACGTCTAGGTGTAAATTCATACCAGCCGGTGTCGCGAAATAGAATCGCCCCCTCAAAATTCTAATCCCCCCCTCTCAGTGATTCTGTTAGGAAATAAAATCACCCGCGGAGATTTTATTTCCACAACTGCTCAGCACCATTCGAGATAGCAGTAACCAGTAATAATAATAATAATAATAATATCTTCAATTTTTATTTATTTAAATATATTTTTATTGAGGGCAAAAGAAAGCCAATACATGGAATTGTAGAGCATCATAGTCACTTATGCAACCTGAGTCATAGTGATGCCCTACAATCCAGCCCAGATGGCGCTTAGAACTACTTACATATCAAATTAAGTGATTTGTGAATTTGATGGAAGATGAATGTGATATGAAGCAAGCCAACTCCCGACCACATGGGACTGCTTTCAGAGGTGCCCATACAGTGCTGCAGATTTGCAGCCTTCAGCGTACCAATGCGGCTGGAAACTCCCCAAAAACTAACAAGCATGAAAGAAAACAAACAAAATTAAAAAAGTAAAAAGACCTGAACCGCGACAGATGTACAATAGAGTGCCCATATTGTGGGAGCCATTCTAAGGTGCTGTTCAATAAAACCATAATATGACATATTTACATATCTATTATCGCCGTGAATGTGGCCTGTGTTGCCGACACGGCGTAAAGAAACCACCAATCAATCAATCAATCAATCAAACATCTCTATTAAGAAGATTAAAGTAATGCAAATATTTCATTTACAAAAAAATGCAACCCCAAGCAGATGAGTCTTGAGAACCGGTTAAAATTCTTCAAGAGCTGACACTTTCCTTACCTCCACTAGTCGTTAACCTTATCTGTATAGTGGTGTCTGGCACCTAGAATGCACAATCGCTATAGCATGTGATTCAAGACAGGGACATGTGATGGCAAGTGTACCTTCTACGTGGCAGGCCCCAATTCACAGATAAGGTTAACGGCGAGTGGAGGTAAGGAAAGTGTCGGCTCTTGAAGAATTTTAACCTGTTCTCAAGACGCATCTGCTTAGGGTTGGCTTTTCTCGTAAATGAAATATCTGCATACTTCAACCTTTGTAACAGAGATGTAAATAGGTCATATTCTGGTTTCATTGTGCAGCGCCTAGAAACCCCTCCAGAGAATAATTAAACCCAGAAGTTTTCACAGAGGAGGCTATACATTGCACAGCTGGGTTGATCCTCTCCTAGCTGAGTTGCGATTTGTATGTGTGCAAACTGTCGATGAGTAGTTTTCCTTTCTGCCACCAGGCACCGTTCACCTTCACTTGTTTCCCAAGATGCCTTGAGGCAACCTACAGGTGGCTCCACCGTGCCCACATTCCTCGCCCAACCGCTCCCACCTGCTCTGATTCTAAGTGACTCTGGCAAATGTTGAGCAGTTCTGAGCAGTTTCGAGAGGGCTAAGATCAGTTACGAGCGGTTTCGAACAATTCCGAGCAGTTCCGAGCACTTCCGAGCGATTCCGAGTAGCCACATGGAGTTCCCAGTGGTTTCATGTGGTTGCGATTGATTTCGATCGGTTCCGATGGGCTCCGATCGGTTATGAGCAGCTCCAAGCAGTTCCGAGCGGTCCGAGTAGCTCCTAGAAGTTCCGAGCAGTTCCGAGCAGTTCCGAGCAGTTCCGAGCAGTTCTACTCGATCCCGAACAGTTATAAAGTTCCTTTCTGTTCTCTCTGGGTCACTCCTATCCGATTCTATTACTGTTTCGATTCCAATCTCTCGTTTCCGATGTCTTATTAATAAATCCAACAGCTGCACGATTACAGCAACTGCTCGATTCCAAGCTATGCTCTATTCCAGCATATGCTTGATGACCAATGCTACGAAGTTCAAAAGCGCTTAGTCAGGACATCGCTGACGGGTGCAACTTTTATTTTGGTGCTGATCACTCTCGGTGAAAATCTGATTTTTACTCCAAAATGACATTATATATTACGAGCAGCGGTGAACGGATGCGCTGGCCGAATCGGTAGAGTGCAGGCCTCCCGTGCAGAAGGTCGGAAGTTCAATTCCCGCTTGACTCAAAGAGTCAAACTAATGATTTCCAAAGTTGATACTTGTCACTTCCATTATTAGAATAGGGCAATGACTGGTTGGCTCAGTGTCAGTATAATATGACTGAGTGGGATATCAGGTCATGGAACTGGTGGCCTTGTCTCCCAGTGGGGCAGCACTGTAAAGGCGACATGAGTGCGCACTGTCACAAGTCGGTACCCTTCCTGATATGAACTTAGATGTTACCAGGACGTAAAACTCCAACAACCAACCAACTAACTAAGAGCATATTATGAATGAACAATGCTATCAAGGCCTCGTCTACTTGAAACAATCCCCACTGGAATACTGCGAAACCAGGGTTACAAGCCATTGACTCTGCTGCCTCTGTGTGCGTGTGAAGTAGAGTGCGGGACCCGGCGTGTGGTGACTTGTGTTGTCTTGTGCCAGGAGTGTATACATGTGTAAAATAGTCTGATATACAGCATAGGGGGGAATGCAAATGTTCTAATACTGATCGGTGTATGTGATCAGGCGCATGTATGTATATATATATATAAGTAAGGGCTGGTGGTGCCTGAGTGGGATGTAAATAGACATAGTGGTGCTGGCAGGTCTGGGTGTGAGTGCACTCAGGGCCTATCCCCTCTGCTGGGATAGTGATCACCACACTCAAACGTCAAGGTTGGTGGTGGCCATGGGGCCATACAGCTTGGTGGTGGTGGGCAAACCACTGGTAGCCATGGGAACCAGGAAAGCTGGATCCTTATTCGTAGGGCCAAGAACGCTCATTTTCCATTGGGGGAAAGGGGTGGGGTGATACTCTACAATGAACCCATGTAACCATATAAATAATACACCAGAGGGCTTGACTCTCTCTTCTTCCTTACAATATATACTCTTCCTTTCTCTTTGTCTGTATTGATTTCACTCTAACCTGCCTACACAGCCACAGATTCGAGCCTTAGCCATTTTACACATGTGTGTATGTGTGTGGTGGGTGCGAGTGGGGATAGGTTGGTGGGGTTGGAAGGACCAGTGTGTGTGGAGGGAGGGGGTTGGGGTTGTAGGGGGAGGTGGGGGGTTTGTATATGTATGTACGTATATGTAATGTATGCCAGGAACGTGACCCGGGCTGCATCCCGCAGGTGGTCACGTGACGTCGATAGACATGTAATCGAAAGCTAAATAAAGTCAGTCGTTCAACAGAACTCTGAGCCTTCGGGTGGTTTCTACAAACACTACATGGTGTCAGATATCGGTACACAAGACAGACATTTCTTGAAGATTTATACTGCCCATCATGGATAAGTCTGAATAGACTTGTTTTCACCATTAGACAGTTTGGCGATAGAAAGCCCGAGCCTACACTTGTACCGACCCAAGGGATTTTTAACCTCCCACACCACATAGGCATGGTATGAGAGCAACTGGCTTTTGGTGACGCTGTAAGTTATCCACAGCGGTGGAAATCCAAACCACCAACGGAATTATACCTAGAAGGCAACCTCGCAGCCAACTGTCGGCGCAGCGGGTTTCACCAGCAAACCCGAAAAAACACAGTGTTTTGTGTGTCCACATGTCGCCGGCAGAGAGGCACAACAGTTGTTCCCGACGCTTCCAATCGACAGCACAGACCGCGAGAAAATGCAGCCACTCATTGCGGCATTCCGGGAATCTTGTGAAGGCAAGGCGAACTAAACCGTCATACGTTACCAATTCAATACCTCCAAACAAAAGTCACTGTCAATGGATACGTACATAAAGAGAGCTGCGGCACCAAATAAGGTTCTGTGAATTTGGTGATATTGAAAATTCCATATTGAGAGAGCGCTTAGTAAGTGGAGTAAGGGACAGAGAATTACGCGACAGGTTGCGTCAAACACCAAAGTTGAATTTGGAGACAAGTCTGGAAATGTGCAGAGTCAGCGAATATAACGCCACACAATTAGACACACTGAGGGAAGACGAGGGAGATGCCATTAGCTAATACGGGAAACGCCAGACACGCCCCCCCCCCCCCCCCCCCCCCCCCCGCCCCCCCGCCCCCCGCCAGTAAAGCCCCAGTCACACCTACCCGGACGAGCCCCGGATTTTTAGCCGGACCACCCCCGGACCAGTCGCCCAGACAGCCACGGATAAAATCCCTATTTTGGTCGTTTTTGGCCTCGCGGTCACACCTACCCTGATGAGCCATGGAGTAGTCCCAGACCAGAGGCCGGATCGCCCCGGACTGAGCCGGACCACCCCCCGGACTACCCAGTGTGTCCACATAGTAGTCCCGGACTTGAAGTGGACTTGCTCCATGGCGATCCATGGCTAATCCGTGCTCATCCGGCTTGTCCAGGTCTTATCCAGGCAGTCTAGGAGTTGTCTGTGGCTATGTCGGGGCTATTCCGGGCTAGTCCAGGGCTGGTCCGGGCTAAGCCGTGGCCCGGACGGTACACGGACTACCCCGGACCACCCCCGGACTACCCCCGGATCATACCGGATGATGCCTGATCAAGCCCGGATCGCAAAATTCCCCGGACCGCCACAGATGTTTTAAACATTTTAAAACATCCGGGGAGGACCCCAGACGAGGCCGGACCAGCCACAGATCACCAAGGATCACCAAGGATCACCAAGGACCAGCCAGTGATGAGCCCCGGATCACGCCGGATCGCGGTCCGGGGCTCGTCCGGCCCCTGATCCGGGTAGGTGAGACTGGGGCTTGACACCTCGGCGACGCCCACCAACCTACAGTCCGACCACATCACGTCTTATACCCCTGTCACACTACGACGTAATGAGCGAACGTGAGTGTAACGTGGTGATATTTCGTCATTACGTTGATGTACGTTGGATTACGTTATGATGACGTCATAATGACGTTAGACTGACGTCGAGCTACGTCACATTATGGCGTGTTACGTCGAGTTACGTCAAGGTTTTGGACATGTTCAAAACTTTCGACGTATCTCGACGCGAATCCGCTACGTCGGGATGACGTGACAATGACGTTAGGTAGACGTTCCGCGATCGTTATAGCAGCGTAAATGACGGTAGAGTCACATTATGTCATGTCAGAGCGACGGCCCGGGTGGGAGCAATGTGTGGGCAGCGTTCAATTAACGGGGGTCGGACGTAACGGAACGTCGGACGAGCGATACGATGACGGGTCGATAACGTCATTATAACGTGTTGCGAACGTGTCGTGACGTAGTTCACGTCATTGACGATCGCGTAGCGTTTTGATAACGTGACTAACGTGATCCGAACCCCAGCCTTATATACCCAGACATCTACCCTGCGACGGGTGTTTTGTACTTTTCGATCACGTTACGGTCACGTTACGCTCACATTACGGTCACGTTACGGTCACGTTACGTCCACGTCGCGCGCGTTACGGCGACGTTAGGCTCACGTTACACTTACGCCCGGTCAGGTCGCCAATTACCGCTCCCCCCTAACGGTCTCACGTTACAGCTAACGTCACGACGCTACACCGACGTTTGACCAACGTTTCAGTTAAGCTAGCCCGCCGTCGACCACGCTCGCATCCCGTTACGCCCACGCTTAGCTATGTCCCTAACACTACGCTAGGCCGACGTTATGCCGACGTTACTTTCACGTTACGCTCACGTCAACTACGCGGCATTCACGTCCACAATTTGCATATTACGCCGATAACTTCGACGTAAAATACTTATTTTCACGTTCTGCCTATGCTGACGTTGTCACGTCGTAGTGTGACAGGGCCTTTAACTGTTCGCGCTGTGGCTACACGCATGGACGAGCAACATGGCGGGCCAAAGATAAAGAATGTGACGGGTGTGACAAAATAGGGCATTTTGTCAAAGTGTGCAGAGGAGGACGGCGTAATAACACAGCCGTGAATGAATGAAGTTGATATGGACAGAAGGGACGCAGTCCGGGTCACGTTCCTGACACACGTTACCTGTACGTACATATACAACAAGTCCTGTGGAGGGAGGGGTGGTGGTTGTGTGGGAGGGGGAGGTGGTTGTTGTGGAGGGAGGGTAGGGAGGTGGTGGTTGTGAAGGGAGGAGCGTGGTTGTGGAGGGAGGGGGAGGGAGGGGTGGTAGTTGTGGAGGGAGCGGATGGTTGTGGAGGGAGGGGCGGTTGTAGAGGTGGAGAAGGAGGTGAGTTTGGAGAGAGGGGCGTAAGGGTGGTTGTGGAGGTGGAGGGAGGGGAGGTGGTTGTGGAGGTAGGCCAGGGGGGATGGATGTGGAGGGAGGTGGGGGGAGGGGCGGTTGTAGATGTGGAGGAGGAGGAGATTGTGGAGGGAGGGGCGGTGTCGGTGGGGTGCAGGGAGGGGGAGGTGGCTGTGGAGGTAGCGGTAGTTAGGGGATGGAAGGAGAGGTAGTTGGGGGTGGAGGGGTTGTGGTGGGAGGTAGTTGTGGGGTGCACGGGGAGGTGGTTGTAGAGGCGGAGGAGGAGGTGATTGTTGAGGAAGGGGGAGAAGGAGGTGGTTGTGGAGGGAGGGGTGTGTGGTTGTTGAGGAGTGGGTGGTTTGGGGGTTGAGGGGTACTACACCGTGACATTTCCGGATCCGCCAGTTCTGCCACTTTCTGTAGACATCCCTTAGGTCAGAACCTGACCGCCTTACCACGCCGCTAGACGGCGCCCTAAGGCCGACCGTAAAAAACTACATGTAGCCACTTTATTACCCCCCCCCCCCCACACACACACACACACAACTCCCGACACTGGCACCCACACCGCTGCACACTCACAGCCCCAACTCCCATCACCCACCCACTCCCACCCTCCAACCCTGTCAGTTTAAAACACACGCACTGATCTACGCAGACTGATTGGTTACCCCAAAGACCCTATAATACTAAGACGGCTCACTCAGCCTGTATTGTGTAATCAAAATCATGACGGGACTTAGTGACTGCGGCATAACATTGTGGTTTGTTACAGAGACTGGTACCTGCTCTATTTATAAGACTGGTACTCTACTGTCTTTTTTGTGTGTTGAACCAAGAGTACAGCCAGCACACTTGGTGCGCTGGCTGTACTCTTGGTTAAACAGGTGCTATATTATATGTATAAATGTATATATGAATGTGAAAGATGTGTGATGATGGCGATGCTGATGATGATGCTGATGATGATGTGTATTTGTTCATAGCAATTTCATATTGATGTGTATTCATGCTTAACTATCTCATGTATAAAATAATTGTATGTGTTTGCATGTGAAATACCAACCAGCAGCCGGGCTGATCAAACCCACCACAAGGTGGCACTGCAAACTTTACATTAACATGGGAGAGATAGGGAGTGAGCCGTCTTAGTATTCTAGGGTCTTTGGTTACCCGGCTGAATTATTACCAACCGACAGGTGGCGATTCCATTGGTACCTACCTGCCTGCCTGCATATACCGGACTGGTACCCACCTGTCCTTATCAGACTGGTACCTGCCTGCCTCTACCAGACTGGTACTCAGCTGTCTTTGTCAGACTAGTACCTGCCTGCCTGCATATACCGGACTGGTACCCACCTGTCCTTATCAGACTGGTACTCAGCTGTCTCTGTCAGACTAGTACCTGCCTGCCTGCATATACCGGACTGGTACCCACCTGTCCTTATCAGACTAGTACCTGCCTACCTCTACCAGACTGGTACTCAGCTGTCTTTGTCAGACTGGTACCTGCCTGCCTGCATATACCGGACTGGTACCCACCTGTCCTTATCAGACTGGTACCTGCCTGCCTCTACCAGACTGGTACTCAGCTGTCTTCATCAGACTGGTACCTGCGTGCCTCTACTAGACTGGTACTCAACACTCAGCTGTTTATCAGACCAGTACCTGCCTGCCTCTACCAGACTGGTACTCTGATTTCCCAGTGGGGCAGCACTATAAAGTCACCATGAGTGTGCACTGTCACAAGTCGGTACCTGTCCTCATATGGCCTTAGATGTTGCTAGGACGTAAAACAACCACAAACAAACAAAATATTTAGCTGGGTGCTGGTGTGAGTGCAAACCGGAAGGAGGCCAGACTGTCTTCGAGTCACGTGGTTTCCTGTGCTCTGAACAACAACTAAATAGAGCAGGATAGAATTTGTGCGCTATTTCCTAAAATTAATCCATTAGGCTGATCCGAATCGTCCAGCTTACTTCAGGAGTAAGCTTTGATTTAAATATGGCTAACTTTGGAGATATACATGTAGTTGAATTGAGAACATACACCATTAATTGTGGTTCGTACACCATGATGCAGGGTATCAAAGCAGGGCGCCTGCCTGGCATACACGCAGGTAGGCAGCTGCGTACCACGTGACATTACAAATATTTAAAGATAAAGTGAAATAGATGATGTTTTATAACGTTTTATTCCGTCACATTTGATTGCGATAGTGTTTTATTCGATGTGTGTACCACCTGAAAACAAACTACACCCCTGCATCATCAATTTGGGCCTCGCATCATAAGTTCATATGAAAGCATCTAATGGCAAATAAAACATGAGATCTACATTTAATCTTACAAAGGTAGAGAGGCTGGTGCACTTATGAAAGAGCAAATAATGCGCCACTACTGAAGCAGACCAGAAGCCAAATAAAAGCTCATGAGAGAAGCACGCTGGAAATGGCTGCCAAGGTGGGGAATGCCCAAACGGTAAAGGAATGACAAATTCCTGACCTAAAAACTTACAAAAAATATCTGTGCAAATTAGGCTAGGAAATCCCCACTAAGCTGCACTGCAAAGGGGCATGTGATATGTCACAGCCCACCAGCGGGATGCCCAATTGAAGGTAACCATGCCAAAAATAGCCAGATAACACACCACACAGCTATGTACAACCATATGATATGTAAATAGGAGTAGGCTAGTCTAGTAATAAGAGTAGAACAAAATAAAATACATATATGCCAAGAAAATAACAAAAAAATAACATAGGCTACTAACCATACCAACCAACTATCTATCTGCTACTGAAATGCAGGCAATCAAATTACTTATCAGCAGCTACTGTGTGGTGAGATAACACCAACACTACAACTGGCCAGCATTGAAAACAAGCCTGGGTACCCGGGCTTATATGCTATGAACAGTATCAATACCGCCTCAATAAAAAATGAAGCATGTATTGCAGTTTGGTGCTGATGTGCAATCCCATTAGGTGCGAAAACTAGTCAAGCATTTTGGTGTGCACACCGAAATTCATTTTGTCTGTGTTCAATTCAACCATCTCCAAAGTTAACCCTTTGAAATAAAACTTATACCTAAAACTAAAATAAAACAGATATTAAAGATCAACCTATTATGTTTATTTACAATCATATGGCAGAAATTCAAAACCAGCGCATTCAGCAACTTTGAGCAACAGTGTCATCTTCCATTGAGGGAGATTGCATTTCCTTCATAATTCTTGTTTTACCTGGTCTGGCCACAGATGGTTCAAGCTAATAACAAAGCTTGCTTCAGGGTGACCTGATATGTTGCAGTGCACGCGGAATCTGTTTATCTTTAAAGGCGACACACAACTTGTCACCTTTTAAGGTCGACATAGACCATGTGGATTAGATAGACTTCAATCTAGACGTCTGTAAATGGTGATCATAAAAAACTATATGAAAGCACACTTAGTCATCCACATTGTCTTTTTTGTTGCTGTCTTGTTTTTGTTTTGTTTTAAGATGTGCATTCGATAGAAACAGAAAGTTCAAATAAAAGTGGTTAAAGCCGAATAATCCGATTGAAGAATTACTGCTGTTTGGCCGTCTCCAGTTACTCCTCCTATACTCACAACTATCAGGAGGATCCTGGCAACTGTCTGCCAGTCTCCCCCCCCACCCCCCCCCCCCCCCCCCACACACACACTAAATACCAAAATATCTCATAAGAAAGAAAGGGAGACAAGTCACGCAAGATTGACAGTGATAAGGTTGAGCTTTATTGCTACAACTCTTCTTCACCTACTAGTGACCTGCCACCCTGACTCACTTACAACCTGCTACACAGACCCACATAGCTTCTGCTTGTTCAGTCAAAATCAGTGCCTACAGCCCATTGAACCTAAGTCCTATGGGCATTAAACACAGCTCAGTGAACGAACTGCTTCCTTTGGTATCTCTAGAGTGAGTGTGTCCAGCAAGTGCAAGGAGTTCAAGGGTGACTGGGCTCACACAGCCAGCCAATCAGACACCTCTGCAGCCTGGGAGGGGTGGCACCCAAGAGGGGGCACCTGTCACTCAACCCCAGGGCAGATGGTGTCCTTAATGTGTGCAGAATGGCTGGGTGTGCTTAGCCAGCGGTCCCGTGGTAACAAGTAGTCGTCATACAGTTACATTAAACAATAATACATGTCCTCTACATTTTGCACTCTTCCTGGTGCATGGAGGGAACATCCCTCTAATTAGTAACCGTATCTTAATATCCGGACATCATACCGCAATCCCGGTCACTGGGCGTCATACCATTTACACATAGTTATTTTCATGTCACACAGCGAGTGGGTACAAATTGCATCACTATTACATAACAATGGTCCCCAACTCCGTCGCCTGAGATATTGATATGATTCCGAGCTTGGCTATCATGACCGAAAGACTGTATATTTTTACACGATGGTTCTGAGTTTCTGCCATTTTTCTTTTTCTGATAGATGTATTAAGTGGATCGTTGTAACTAATCTAGTTTGCTTTAGTTTGAAGTAATCTTTTGTTTTAAAGGGGTTAATTTTATAAATACTTGAAGAAGTGAAAAACATGCTAAATTAATGTCGGTATACAAATGTTTGAATATTGTAGTGATCTGCACTAACCTCTCTGGCAAGCAGCCACATCGAAAGGTAGACATGGATTGGGTGATGACCTCAGGGAGCCTAGTTGGTGTAATGGTTAGCACACTAGTCCAGAATGCAAGAGATGTGAGTTTGATCCCTGGTCTAGTTACACTATTTTCCAGCTTGTCATCACCCCCAAAAGACCGGTGCCCTGACCAGGATCCTGCATAAGCTGTGTGCTCCTGCTATCTGGTTGTTGAACCTACCTTGTGTATATAATTATAAGCATGACTTATGTACATATTCCATTTTAAAAGACTTACAATTCTTGTGGGATGAGTGTAGTGGTCTGCGCTTACCCCTCAGGTAATGAGCCACATAGACAAGTGAACGTGGATAGAGTGTGGATACCCAGCAAGTGTCACCCCATGACACTGGTACCATGACCAGAATCCTGTACAAACTTAGCACTGGGTATGTATATATGTAAGTGAATTGCCTGTATCATTTGTATGTATGTAATTGAACTAGGCAGACTCAGATGAATGGTATATATTTGGACTTTTTAATGCACTAGAATGGTAATCGTACATGCGTGAGCATAATGAGAGAAGGCCCCGAGATGCTTAAGCCCTATAGTTCTAGTCTTTTATTGTGGGGTGGGCGGGATGGCAGAGTAGAATGTCCGTGGCCGTCCACCGCCAAGTTGTAGTGGCCGAGTTTGGGTTTTGCTCGCTTTATATAGCAGCTAGCCGGGCCGAAAAGTCAAGAGCGTGCCAAATTCCCGTAACTTTGTAACAGATTTTATCTATCGACGTCATATTTAATTTACATATGCACGTCCACCATTTCTGTGTGGTTACTCGGCATAGTTCCAAAAGACCCGCTAGGCATGGAAGACATCGATGTACATATTTAATGTTAAAGTTTGAGTATAGGCGGCGCCGCCGGGTGTTTGAATAAGAATCCGACTCCAGCTTGTTCAATTACCCATGTTGCGAGCAACATCATCAATTGTAATCATTAAGCAACTTATGGACGTAAACCATTTAAAATTTAAAAGATGTACAATTACTGCTGTGCCACTGCTTTGCTCCCCTTGAAGAACCAGTCACGTGATGTTATAGTTCATTCCTGATATGAATGCTGCTAGCTGCACATTAGCTGACTTGGCAGCACTATGCAGCTCTCGTGAGTCTATAACCCATTTTTATATCAATCCTGCTCAGTGGACCCATTTGCAGTTTGGGTTATTTTCTGTTCCAAATAGTGGTCCACAACTGGTTCATCAAAGCCTGTGCTATGTGCTCTCCTGTCTTTGGGAAAGTGCATATAAAAGACCCCTTGCTGCTTATGGGAAAGAGTAGCCTATGTAGCAGAAGTGTGTTTCCTCCAAAGAAATATGTTAGAATGACCATATGTTTGATATCCAATAACCGATGATACAAAAATCAACGTGCTCTAGAGGCATGGGTAAATAAAACAAGATTTACTTGCTGGCTTTGGCAGGTGGTGCTCTGACCTCCTGACAATGCCGATGGTACATTGCTTTTGTGTATTGTTGCTTTAAGTCCTAGCAACACCTAAGGTCATATCAGGACTGGTACCAACATGTGATAATGCGCACTCATGGTGAGTTTATCGCGCTGCCCCAATGGGAAATCAGGCCGTCAGCACCATGACCTGATATCCCACTCAGTCACATTATCCTGACACTGAGCCAACCAGTCCTTGCTCTATCCTCATAATGCCGAGTGCCATGCTAGGAAGCGACAGATATCAATTTTTAAGTTATTGGTTTGAATCGACCAGGGTTCAAACCTATGAACCCATGGGTTCGGATCTCCCCGATCTCCCAAACAGAAGATGGTATATTGCACTTGGGTTCAATTTGCGTTGATACAAAGGATCTTGTAAAAGGTGAAAGACCTTGGAATATACATCGGAAACAACTTATGATTCACGGAACACATTTATTATGATTGCCAAGCAGCCAGAAAATAATGTATGGGTTCTTCGTAAGTTTAAGTCAAGAGAAGCTTGGGTAATGAAAACCTTGTGGAACTCCATAATACTCCCACGGACAGAATACTTTTCACAGCTCTGGATACCCACTTCTAAAGGACAGTTTGCAGCGCTAGAATCACTTCAACACAGCGTCACCTCATGTATCAAAACTACGAATAGCCTGGATTGCTGGGGCACACTAAAAGTCCTCAAAATGTATTCCATTTAATATCAATGTGAAAGATATCAAATTAAATACACGTGGAAAACGATTAAAGGCAAAGTACTTATGCCTAGTACACACCTCCCGTATGGGATTCGCGCACTAAAACTCGCGACTCGACCCGTCGCACAAACGGTAGGTGTGTACCGGGCATTAAAGCTGCATAGTCCGATGAAGCATCAAATTTTCAAAACCAAAATAATTATATAGATTTGACTTTACATATCTAACTTAGATATTAATGCACATATTAAGCATTTATTGCCACACAGAAGGGAACATTGAGATTATTTGATAGAACCTGTTACTGTTGAAGCCTATGGTGTCAGAGTTTTGGTGTGCTTGTCAAAACTAAGTTTGCATGTTTGAATTTCAAATATCTCAAAACTTATCCATTTAAATTAAAAGTTACTTCAACCTGAAATAAGGTAGATTATAACGATCAATTTAATATATTTATCTCAGAAAAATCCCAAAACCATCAGACTATGCACCTTAACTATAGCAAAACAATGTATCATTCAAAAAGATATGGTAGACTTGGTCAGGTACCAGCAATAAATACAAAAGCCTCACAGTCAACAAGAAACCTGCGGGAAGGAAGTCTTTCTCTCTGAGGAGTCCAGCTCTTCAATGCAATGCCAGCTTACAAGAGAAACCTATCAAACTGCCCTGTACAATCAATCGCTCAAAAGGCAGCCTGACAAGTTGTAAACAGAAATACCAGATGAACCACAGATTCCAGGATACACCCAGCTAACCCGAGCAGATTCACATTCATTGCTACACATGACAAAACTGAATAGAGCATCCTCACCACATGTAGTGGGCCCTGAATGGTGGAGTCTGAACATACAGCTCAAACACTTTGATCTAAATTCTAATCTTAATCTAATCTAAATACACTAATTAGACTTTATAGTGCTATATCACATGCTACTAATGCCGCCCCACTTGGAAAGGTGATTTGAGAGCAAACAACATTTTCCAGAACCAGACAATATTTTCCGGAAGCAGTTGACATTTCCTGAAAACAGACAATATTTCCGGAAGCAGACGACATTTTCCCGAAACAGATGACATTTTCCTGACACATAAGACATTTTCTGAAAAGAGATGACATTTACCGAGAACAGACATTTTCCGAAAACAGACAACATTTCCCAGAAACAAACAATATTTTCGAGAAACAGACGTCATTTTCCAGAAGCAGACAACATTTCTGGAATCAGATATATTTAGAAACAGATGACATTTCTGGAAACATACAATATTTTCCAGAAACAGACATCATTTTCCAGAAACACACAACATTTACCAGAGACAGACAATATTTTCCAGAAACAGACGACATGTCGAGAGCCAGACGTAATTTTTTTTGGAAGCAGACAACATTTTCCGGAAGCAGACATTTCCAGATGGGTGTTGTCCCACCGGAGACAACATTAAGTAGCTACTGCAGACAACCTACCACGACCAGTGTCATTCTTTTCTGGGTTAATTCTCTATAAATACCAGCCGTTATTCATCCAGTGAGAAATGGGTTTTGGCAAAGACCCCCCCCCCCCTTCTCTTCCTTTCTTTTCTTGTGCTTACTTTTCCTTCCGCTCTTGTACAGTTCTAGGCATGTGATGCGATGTTATTCCTGTCTACCTGGTTCGGCATCGCAGACATTCCAACAGAGACAGGTGTACCAAGACGTGGTTCCCCAACATTTCACCCACCTCTCCCAACACCGCCTCCCCACTCCACCACCTGCACATGCAACCCTTGATGAAGTAGCAAAGCCAACTGAGAATATTGGCAAAGATTTCATCTTCTTAACAACAAAACGATGAAATTATGGTGAGATAATTATTAATTATTTTAATCTCAATATTCTTTTTATTATTCTTATTATACTTATTATTATACTTATTATTCTTATTATTCTCATGATTCTTCTTATTCTTATTTTTCTCACCATTCTCCCCATTCTCACCATTATCACCATCTCACCATTCTCACCATTCTCATCATTCTTATTTTTCGTTTTTGTGCATAGATTAGTTGATAAAGCAGGGGAAATTTCAATTGCGGCCGACTGGTCTTCCTCATTCCACTTCTCCTTGCCCTATCCTAGTAATGCCAAGGGCCAGCCTAGGAAGCGACAAGTATCAATATTTAAGTCATCGGTTTGACTCGACCAGGGTTCGAACCCGCGATCCCAAGATCTACCAGAACAGGAGATAGACGCTCAACTCATTTGGCCATCTTATTATTCGTATTATACTTAATATTCTTATTATTCTTATTATTTTTAGTATTCACACTATTCTATTTATTCTTATTATCCTATTATTCTGCTTATTCCTATTATTCTTTTTTTTAAATTCTTTTTATTCTTTATATTCTTTTTATTCTTGTTATTCTTGTTATTATTGTTATACTATTTATTCTTTTTATTCTTTTTATTCTTTTTATTCTTTTTATTCTTTTTATTCTTTTTATTCTTTTTATTCTTTTTACTATTTGTATTATTATTCTTACTATTCCCCTTGCTCTCATTCTTCTCAATTCCTCTTATTATTATTTGTATTCTTATTATTTAGTTGTTTTTTGTGTGTTTCTTTTAGTGATTGTTTGTTTATTCTGCTCATAACGGTTAAGTGCATGCACTTGTTTTCGCCACTGTGCAGTAGTGGTCATAATCCATATGGATTGATTTCCTTTAAGTTATAATTTCTGTAAACTTGTTTATGGTGTTTCCAATTTGTTTTTGTTTTTGATTATGTTTTTGTGCATAGTTTGTTTAGTCAGTACGTATTTCTTTATCTATATCTCATTTCGAACCTTTTTTTATTTTATTTTTGTATTCTTTTAGTGTTTTGGTGTTTCTTAGAGCACTGCTTTGGCTATTCCAAGCTTTTATGCTCATAGCTATTACCCTTCTGTCCAAGCACCCACAGTTGGATCTTTCTGGTCTTAGCACAGCTGCCTCACGAGCTCTAGTGACTTTTCTACTTCTTGTTTTGTATTTTTCTATTGTTATTTTCTATTAATATTACCACTATTGTTGGTTAAAAAAAAGAAATACTTATATTATTACAACAATTGGTATGAGTTATATGCATATTATTTTGTCACTGGTTGCATTACTATTACTGTTATTATTTACATTATTATTACTATAATAATTATTTCCTCTTTATTATGACTCATGGCAGTGCCTGTTGCTCTCGTCTCCATCATTGCCATCACTACTTTGGGTTATGATAACAAACAGCTATAATGCAGACAAGACTTGCCATGTATCTTTACGTGTCATATTTCGACAAAAATGAGCCGAGCAAAATGGTGTGCATGTCTGCCGCCAGGGGACACCTGTGATAGTGCTATCAATGCCCGCCAGGGGGTGTTGACGAGGTGCGCCCCCTGGTGCGCAATGCCGGTATGTGCACCTGGAGGACTGGAGGGATGGTTAGCACCCTTCCTCCAGTACCTTCACTTACCACTAACACAATTCAGCATCGAGGTTATAATATATATAGGAGTCAGCCTCACGAAAATTGGCCAATTGGTGGTTTATTTAAGATGTCGGCGTCGCAATTCTTAAAGTGTAGTGCATTCCTTTGTTTTATATTAAATTATCCTAGAAACAAATAAGGTTGTTGTATTTTCTCTACATTTACATTCAAGATAAATTTAAGGACTTTGCAACACCTCTGTCAATGCTAAACTAGAAGTATGCCGATGGATGCCGACATCCAATGGCATACTTGCCAAAACTCTGACACCATAGACTTCTGCACTAACAGGTTCTCTTAAATTGACTCAGTATTGCCTTCTACGCAGAAACAAATGCTTAATAAGTGCATCAGTATCTAAGTTAGATATGTCAAATCAAATCAAGATGATTGGTTTGGTTTTGAAAATTTGATATTTCATCGGACTGTGCAGCTTTAATTTGACTCAGTATTGCCTTCTATTTGGCAACAACTGTTTGATAAGTGCACCAGTATCTAAGTTGGATATGTAGAATCAAATCTAGATAATTGTTTCGGTTTGAAACGTGTGATGCTTTCATCAGACTACGAAGTTTTAAAGGACATCAATATTTCTAAACCAAAACAGTTATCTAGATTGAATTCTACATTTCCAACTTAGATACTGTTCCTGCCAAGAAGAGTTTACTCAGTTAATGTAATATAACCTTCCCCCACTGACGCCTAAAATGTAGCAATTGTAATGTGCACACCAACATTAATTTGGCATGTTTTCATTTCCAATATTCCCAATGAATATTATTGATAAAAAAGTTACTTATAGGTAGATTATTCTTCAAGGTAGATTATAGCGATCAATGTAATACAGTATAACCCCGTTAAACCAAACTTGAAGGGACCCTAGCAGGTTGTTTGGATTAACCGATCATTGGTATAACGAGCTTTGGCTTTGACTTTGACTTTGAGTAAGCGTGTATTGCACATGTAATATACAATGTATATGGACACTTTGATTATTGTTTTTTGTGTAAAACAGTATAACCCCATTAAACCGAGCTCGGTTAAACCAAACGATTGGTTAATCAAAACAAATTTCTAGGGTCCCTTCAAAATACTACCATTTATCATATAAAAAAGTTGGTGGGGTCTCAGATGACCTTATAACTACATGAAAGTTTGGTTTAACCATACCGGAAGTGGCCTGAGGTCTGAACATTTTGTTTGGATCATGATAAATAGCAGTATTTTGCCGGGCCACGGAAAAGAGTTTGGATTAACCGATCGTTTGGGTTAACCAAGCTTGGTTTAACGGGGTTATACTGTATATCTATTTTTTTTAAATGGCAGAAACTCGAAATCAATTCATTATGCAATTTCAATGGGAATAAATCTAAATAAAATATAACATTTCAGGACAATCGGTTGTGGGAGTTTTACGTCCTGGCAACATCTAAGGTCATATCAGGACGGGTACCGACATGTGACAGTGCGCACTCATGGCAACTGTATCGTGCTGCCCCACTCGGAAATCAAGCAGCCTGCACCAGGAACTGATATCTCACTCAGTTACATTAACCGGACATTGAGCCAAGCAGTCTTTGCTGTATCCTAATAATACTGAGCGTCTGGCTAGGAAGCGACAAGTATCAATTTTTAATTCATCGGTTTGACTCGACCAGGGTTCCAACCTGTGCGTTCAAATCGCACATCCTACCAAAAACGGGAGACGGACGCTCAACTCATTTGCCCGTCCCGTCTGGTCTTCAGGACAATAAGATTAATGGACACTACATCGGTATGTCCAAGAAGGAGTGCAGATGTGAATGGACTCCTCCCCGATCTCCTCCCCGACACCGTAGTGTTGAATTCATCCGCTGACTGGCGCCAGGGGTAATTGACCAATGTGTTTACACAACCACTAGGGGTAATGAACAACCACTAGAACCGTATTCGATTATGACGCCCCAGGCGACTCGGGACCAGACCAATCCAGTATCACAGCTGTCCAGCGTTGAAAACAAGCACCCTCACGGGAGCTTATACGTTATGGGCAGATTACATTTTTTTTTTTTTAAATAACAAAAAAAACGCCCCTAGCCAGTAACGCTCAGCCACCCCCAGCGTCTTGTCTGGGGTGGCTAGGAGAGATGACGTCACAGTTGTGCTGGTAGCGTCCTGTGCCTAACAACTACCGGTACAAGTCCTACATGCTTGTTAATGCTTTTTTGTTGTTTTAATAATCCAGATTAATGAAATGGAAATAAAACTATGCAATCATGAAATACTTTACATCCTATTTTGCTGTAGTTATATCGGTTAATAATTTTATTTTTTAAATTGGATTAAGCCACCATTTTGTCCACCCCGAGCGTGTTCATTTATGCAACCCTAGGTCGTATGGTCTGCGCATTTACCAACAAGTGGCTCGGGTGATCCGAGTTGTTTAATCGAATACCGCCAGAGTGAATGATTAGACATGAGTGTGTGTATGCTTGTACGAGTCAGTGTCCATCACCTAATGTTAGGTCTTTGTCTCAGAAGAAAGTGACTGTTACTATATTAGGACAACATTGAAGGAGAAGAAGGAGAAGATGAAGACGACGAAGAAGAAGAAGGAAGGAAGAATGACAAAGAGGAAGAACAAGTTGAGGAAAAAGAAAGAGAAGACAGAACGAGAAGAAGAGAAGAAGAAGAAGAAGAAGAAGAAGAAGAAAGAGGAAGAAGAAGAGAAGAAGAAAATGAAGAAGAAGGAAGGAAGAATGACAAAGAGGAAGAACAAGTAGAGGAAGAAGAAAGAGAAGACAGAAATAAAAGAAGAAGAAGAAGAAGAATGAAGAAGAAGAATGAAGAGGAGGAAGAATAAGAAGAAAGAATGAGAAGAAAGCAGAAAGAAGAAGAAAGAAAGGAAAGGAAAGGAAGAAAGAGAAGAAGACAGAAAGAGAAGAAGGAGGAGCAGGAGGGGGAAGAGGAAGAAGAAGAAGAATGAAGAGAAGAAGAAGAAAGAAGAAAGAAGAAAAGCAACCGCCTGATTTGACAACAGGTCGGGTTCATCATTTTCTCAGTCAAATGGCTGCGATTCGAAAAATCGATTATTTGTTCATAGAAATGAATCTCAGTCTCATAGGCAGCTAAAACTACAAATTGAACACCTGCCTGACAACAGGATCCAGCAGCTTCTACTTCTAGCTTTTCATTCCACGACCAAGAAAGCACGAGAAGCCAACAATAAATAAAGAAAGAAGTGGTTTTCTTTCAAAGTTTGATTAAAAGAACAAAAATTAAATAACTCCAATTTCAAGATATCACTATTACATCTTCTACTTGTTTTATTCAATTCAAAATCGCGGTGATATCTAAATTGGCTTCATGGGAGGTATTATATTGTTCGATGAAAGCATCAAGTGCACAAACAAAATAAGTATCTAAATTTGATTTTGCGTATCCAGCTTAGATATTGGTGTACTTATTAAGTATGTGCTATTAGACCCGAGGGATTACTACTGGAATTTACTAGAACCTGTTACTGCTGTAGCCTCTTGTAAAGTCGTCGTCTGGCAGCTGTAGTTGTGTAGGCAGGCTAATAGGAACTCAATACAGGCAAGTATAAGAAAGGCAGAGTATAGAGTGAAAGTAAAGTAAGTGACAGCTTGCACCCTCAGGTTTATTATTATATAGTGGTTTCTGGAACTGACATGGCATATCACCTGACCATGCCCTCCAATGAACAGTAAGCATTTCTAGGTCCACCAATCAACAGTAAGCATTCTGTGTCACCATGGCACATGTGATCTACCCACCACCACCATGCCTTGTGGCTGCTTTGGCCTCACCTGCCCTGTTGTGTCTGTGTGTGCGGTGATCCGTGACTAACAGTTGGGGGAAGGGGGTTGTGAGTAGAGCTCTTGAGGTCCTTCCACACTAACAGTAGTGCCCCTCTCACACTATCTATAGAATACACAATGACTATTTAATACAAGTAAAGGATCACCAGCACCACATAATACATTAATGCCCCTAGCCCTATACATCATTTACCTTTATAGACCATTTGTAATCCCTTATAGACCAGTTCACATTCCCCACCAATGTGTTTTATCAGAATATTTTACACTATGGTGTCAGAGATTTGGCATGTTTGCCAAAGTTAATTTGCATGTTTGCACTTCAAATATCTCAAAAGTGTGTCATTTCAAATACAACTTCCTTCAAGGTAAACTGAAGATGATTATAACAATCAACCTAATATATTTAGGGCTATCTAACAAAACTGACAGAAACTTAAAATGATCAGACAATGCAACTTTAAATATCTATTGCTGCTTCCAAGGAATATGAGGTAAATTTAATTGAGCCTTTTGTAGCTGAAGCCTAAATAGGCTCAATTAAATTCACCTCATAAAACTACAAATTGAACACCTGCCTGACAACAGGATCCAGCAGCTTCTACTTCTAGCTTTTCATTCCACGACCAAGAAAGCGTGAGAAGCCAGCAATAAATAAAGAAAGACGTGGGTTTCTTTCAAAGTTTGATTAAAAGAACAAAAATTAAATAACTCCAATTTCAAGATATCACTATTACATCTTCTACTTGTTTTATTGAATTCAAAATCGCGGTGATATCTAAATTGGCTTCATGGGAGATACTAATGTTGCATTGTTGCAATTGGTGCGGGTCTCATACTTAATTGTGTGTTTTTACTTCAAATATGTCCAATTAATTGCACATGTTTGCAATTCAATTGTATCCAAAGTTAACCTACAAACAGATTTCAATTGTTAAGTCCCTGGAGTCCTGATTGAATTGTTGAAAAATCTCAATATGTGATGTTAGTGCAATTAAATTGATGTATCTCAAAAACTGTTGAAAATCAAGTCGATTTTATATGAAAGTAAATTGATTTCTCTTTCAAATTACACCAAATTTAGCCTCCTGAGTATGACTGGTTGTGAGATGTGATAACGGATATTGCGGGTGCATTCTGGCACTGCCGGCCTGTAAGCATGTGTAACTTGAGGGCCCATTTGGGTGGTCCTGTACTTAAAGGGTTAACATACAAGTTACCACAAATTAAAGTCAAGTAGATTACACGGATCAATTTAATCGATTTATCTATATATATGTATATTTAATTCTACATAGAATGAAGGCACAAGAATAAGGGTTGGTTGAAGATGTATATAATCTCTGGCTAGAACTAAAACTCTATTGACCTGCGTTTAAGGGTTGAGATTAAATTCTGGAAAATGCACAATTTGTTTTGGTTTTAATTTTTTTTTGTTCCAGTGCTAGACTCAATTAAAGCATTTGCTTTCTTTTCACATATGCGTAAAGTGTGTATCATAATCTTTGTTAGATGGACCGATATCAAATGGGTCCGAACCAAAAACTAAGGCCTATTTGAAATCACTCCATCCATCCATGATGACTATTATGTTTCCCGCGTGTCTGCAAAATGACTACATTCACCTTTCAAAATATTTTTCATGTCAACACACTGAGTTATATTGCTTGCCATTCGCTAAAGAATTATAGTCTTAAGGCCCCGTCACACTACGACGTATGGCGCCGGCGTGTGCGTAACGTGTTGAAATAAATTTCAAATCAAATAGGTTGGCATATGCCTAACTTTTTGTGCTGCGAGGGATAAAAATGGGCGTACACACACCGTACACACACCGTACGTAAGGTATGCAGAATGTATCTCTGACCTATTGAGAGCGTTAATGTGCCTCACAAAACGTTCGCAAAAAGTTTGCATATGCTGATGGTACGCTGACCAATGTTATGTATGTTACTCCATCGCGAGAAGTATGGCATGTACATTAAGTATGCTGGAGATACGGCAGGCATACGTTCGAAGTACATTTGGAGTATGTTTTGCATCTGTTGGCAGTATGCAGACTGTATGTTCCCAACAGGCTGAACGTAGGCTAACATGCAGCAATGTATTCCAATGTATCACTAACGTACTCCGAACATACGCCAACCTATCCTGAATGTACATGCAGCATAGATTCAATGTATGAGGCACACGTCGACATATGTTGACAATTTTGAACATGCACAACAATTTGTTTGCGTCTCGACGCACGCCGGTGTAAGACGACCTATGATGCCATATCCCGAGCATACCCGACGTATGCCCAATGTATACATAACGTGTTGGTCGAAAATCGCATACATCGGCATACGCTAAGCATACTTTGAAGTGTGGCAGCCCCTTTAGCGGCATCATGTGGCCAGCCTTCATTTCAGAATCTTCACCAAAAGGAGGGGGGTTTCTTGTTTAAACCCAGCGATAATACCTGCTGATATAAACAGGATATTAATCACCCTGTTAAAATACACTGCTGAGATGGAAAGATTAATACAATAAATACAACTTAAGATTAAATATGTGGATTTGATTAAGAAGAGAGAAGTGCTTCAAATTGATATTATGTGCGCATTGTGTGTTGCGCAGAGGTGGGCGTATAAAAGATGCTGTTGTTGATAGTTTATATCACACAATACAGCGCCAGTAACAATAGGACCGCCACAGTATCTGTGCACATGGTCCTTGTAGCTGGATGTTTTGAGATCACAATTCTATCACTGCTGCAGTCCCTGAGCGGGCAGATACTTGCATTGTGCAAAGTCATCTTATATTACAAACTGAACCCCCATTGTAGATTTTATTCTCCCATCCGCCACCACCACTCCCATCTCCTTTCCCACTCCCACCCCAACTTGCTACTCCTCCTCCCACCCCACCCTACTGCCCACTTCTCATCCTACACCCCCACATCCCCACCCTCACCTCACACCCCATCTACAACTCCCAACCCACACCACCCCCACCCCGCACCCACACCATACCCCGCAACCACACCTCACACCACAACCCACCCACACCCTACACCCACACCTCACACCCCAACCCACCCCCACCCCTCACCCACCCCTCACCTCACACCCCACCCCCTCCCCTACCCTCACCTCAGAACATCTCAACTGCCAACCCACCCCAGCCCCACCCCGCCCATACACCCCACCCAACCATCGCCCTAGCTGTTAAGGGTGCATATCCCAATATAAGCATCACCTGTTTGACAGCAGAACTGATGTGACACTAGAACAAACTGTCCACTTCCCCAAAATAACTGGACTGAAGCGCGTCTTCTTATTGTAGCTATGTTTGATGAGTTTAAACAAACTGTGCCCTTCCCCTACAATAACTGGACTGAAGCGTGCCTTCTTATTGTAGCTATGTTTGGTGAGTTTAAACAAACTGTGCCCTACCTCTACAATAACTGGACTGAAGCACGTCTTCTTATTGTAGCTATGTTTGGTGAGTTTAAACAAACTGTCCACTTCCTCTACAATAACTGGACTGAAGCGCGTCTTCATATTTTAGCTATGTTTGGTGAGTTTAAACAAACTGTGCCCTTCCTCTACAATAACTGGACTGAAGCGCATCTTATTGTAGCTATGTTTGGTGAGTTTAAACAAACTGTGCACTTCCCCTACAATAACTGGACTGAAGCGTGCCTTCTTATTGTAGCTATGTTTGATGAGTTTAAACAAACTGTCCACTTCCTCTACAATAACTGGACTGAAGAGCGTCTTCTTATTGTAGCTATGTTTGGTGAGTTTAAACAAACTGTCCACTTCCTCTACAATAACTGGACTGAAGCGCGTCTTCTTATTGTAGCTATGTTTGGTGAGTTTAAACAAACTGTGCACTTCCCCTACAATAACTGGACTGAAGCGCGTCTTATTGTACCTATGTTTGGTGAGTTTAAACAAACTGTCCACTTCCCCTACAATAACTGGACCGAAACGTGTCTTCGTAGTGTAGCTATATTTGGTGAGTTTAAATGTTGCTGTCATTTGACCCAAATTTAAACCTCCTCAAATGTGCATCCGAAATATTTGTGTTTGCTATCATTCGACATAAATCCGACCAACTGTGTACATTTTAATGATTGTCGACATAAATGGGATTAATAAAACTGACAGAACAAATGCCACTGACTCTTCTCTGTGAAAATATGACATGACGCCTTGCTACAAACAGGGCCTTAAACCATCAGCAATAATTATTAATAAATCTGACCTATTAACACTTTTGCGTAAATTTCAATGATTGTAAGCATAAATGCGATTAGCAAAACTGACAGAATAACAACCGCTGACTCTTCACTGTGAATATGACACCTTGTTGCTGAAATGCCATTAAACCATCAGCAATTGAAAACACTTACCTGGATTGGATTGTATCCAACCTTGACACCAGTGGAGTCGTTAAGCATTTAATACTGCATAGAATCACTGACATGGGACATGGAGGAGTAGAGAGGGGTTGTACTGAGATGGGAGATGAGGTGGTGGTGGGGGCAGAGAGGGGTTGTACTGAGATGGGAGATGAGATGGTGGTGGGGGCAGAGAGGGGTTGTACTGAGGTGGGAGATGTGGTGATGAAGGGGGCAGAGAGGGGGCATACTGACATTAGAGATGTGGTCGTAGGACAGAGAGGGGTGGCACTGGCATGGCAGATGAAATGGTCGGCGCAGAGAGAGGCAACACTGACATGGTAACAACAAGTACCAAATTAGTCAACCTTTTCTATTGAGTCACACAACAATCGAACCCACTATGCACAACTTTTAGGCACTATGCGATCCAATCGTGTGAAAGTGGCACTAGGATTATCGTCTTTGTCTGGTTATTAGAATCGCCTGGTGTCGGTTCTGTGCCGTCCCCTCCTGCAGGGAACACGTGGGGTCCTGTGTGTGTTGTGTGTTGAAATGTGGAAGCCGTGTAGGAGGAGAGGTCTGCAACGTGTACTACTAAACCAACAAGGCGCGCTGCATCGTCACGCCATCAGTTTGTCATCTACTCAGAACCAGCTCAGCACCAGCTCACTGCAGCTCAGCACCAGCTCAGTACCAGCTCAGCACCAGCTCAGAACCAGCTCAGCACCAGCTCAGCACAAGCTCAATGCAGCTCAGAACCAGCTCAGAACCAGCTCAGAACCAGCTCAGAACCAGCTCAGAACCAGCTCAGAACCAGCTCAGAACCAGCTCAATCCAGTTTAGAACCAGCTCAGCACCAGCTCAATGCAGTTCAGAACCAGCTATGGACTAGCACACCACAGCCCAGAACCAGTTCAATGCATCTCATTGCTAGCTAAACACTAGTTCAGTGTAGCTCAGTCCCAAGTCAGCACCAACTCAACAGTTCAGTACCAGTTCAGCACTAGCGCAATGCAGCTCAGCACCAGCTCAGCACCAGGTCAGTACCAGCAAGATACTAGTTCAATGCAGCTCAGTACGAGCTCAGCAATTCAGTAAGAGCTCAGGACTAATTAAGTGAAGCTCAGCATTAGCTCAGCACTAGCTCGAAGTAGGTCAGTACCAGCTCAGTACCAGCTCAGCAGTATTTAATTGAATTAAGTACCAGCTCAGTACTAATTAAGTGTGGATCAGTACCAGCTCAGCAGTAGCTCAACGTTGGTCAGTACCAGCTCAGTACCAACTCAGTACCAGCTCAGTACCAGCTCAGTACCAGCTCAGTACCAACTCAGTACCAGCTCAGCACGAGTCCAAACACGCTCAGAAACAGCGCAAGTATCTAATGTCAACTCACTTCGATTAGAAAACTGTGGCGTGTCTTCAGGTGACTAACACTAGCTCAGTACCAGCTCAGTACCAGCTCAGTACCAGCTCAATATATGAGCTCATATATTTGCTTAGTACCAGTGGAGTATATTGGCTTCTCGCATCAGCTCATTATATTACCTCATTATGCCAGCTCACTGTGCCAGCTCACTGTGCCAACTCACTGTGTCAGCTCGCCATACCAGCTCACTATGTCAGGTCACTGTGCGAGCTCACTCTGTTAGGTCACTGTGCCAGCTCACTGTGCCAGGTCACTATGCCAGCTCACTGTGTCAGCTCACTCTGTCAGCTCACTATGCCAGCTCACGGTACCAGCGCACTGTGCCAGCTCACTGTGTCAGCTCACTGTGTCAGCTCACTATGCCAGCTCACTGTTCCAGCTCACTGTGCCAGCTCACTGTGTCAGCTCACTGTGTCAGCTCACTATGCCAGCTCAGGGTACCAGCTCACTGTGCCAGCTCACCGTGCCAGCTTACTAGGCCAGCTCGCTATGCCAGTTCACTGTGCCAGCTCCCTGTGCCAGCTCAGTATGCCAGCTCACTCTGCCAGCTCACTGTGCCACCTCACTGCACCAGCTCACTGTGTCAGCTCACTATGCCAGCTCACTATGCCAGCTCGCCATACCATCTCACTATGTCAGCTCACTATACCAGCTCACTATGACAGCTCATTATGCCAGATCACTGTGCCAGCTCACTGTGCCAGCTCACTATGCCAGCTCACCATACCAGCTCACTATGCCAGCTCACTATGCCAGCTCACTGTGTCAGGTCACTCTGCCAGCTTAGTATGCCAGCTCACTATGCCAGCTCACTATGCCAGCTCAGCATACCATCTCACTATGTCAGCTCGCCATCCCAGCTCATTGTGACAGCTCATTATGCCAGCTCACTGTGTCAGCTCACTATACCAGCTCCCTGTGTCAGCTCGCCATACCAGCTCACTATACCAGCTCACTGTGCCAGTTCACTATGCCAGCTCGCTATACCAACTCACTGTGCCAGCTCACTATGCCAGCTCACTGTGCCAGCTCACTATGCCAGTTCACTATGCCAGCTCACTATGCCAGCTCACTATGCCAGCTCACTCTGCCAGCTCGCCATACCACCTCACTATGCCAGCTCGCCATGCCAACTCAGCACTAGCTCAGTTGACCTGTTCTGTGCACCAGCTTAGTGTATCAGTTCACTAGGCCTGTACCAGCTCAGTTGACCTGTTCTGTGCACCAGCTTAGTGTATCAGTTCACTAGGCCTGTACCAGCTCGGTTGACCTGTTCTATGTACCAGCTTAGTGTATCAGTTCACTAGGCTTGTACCAGCTCAGTTGACCTGTTCTGTACACCAGCTTAGTGTATCAGTTCACTAGGCTTGTACCAGCTCATTTGACCTGTTCTGTACACCAGCTTAGTGTATCAGTTCTCTAGGCCTGTACCAGCTCAGTTGACCTGTTCTGTGCACCAGCTTAGTGTATCAGTTCACTAGTCCTGTACCAGCTCAGTTGACCTGTTCTGTACACCAGCTTAGTGTATCAGTTCACTAGGCCTGTATCAGCTCAGTTGACCTGTTCTCTATACCAGCTTGGTGTATCAGTTCACTAGGCCTGTACCAGCTCAGTTGACCTGTTCTGTACACCAGCTTAGTGTATCACTTCACTAGGCTTGTACCAGCTCAGTTGACCTGTTCTGTACACCAGCTTAGTGTATCAGTTCACTAGGCTTGTACGAGCTCGGTTGACCTGTTCTGTACACCAGCTTAGTGTATCAGTTTACTAGGCTTGTACCAGCTCAGTTGACCTGTTCTGTTCACCAGCTTAGTGTATCACTTCACTAGGCCTGTACCAGCTCAGTTGACCTGTTCTGTATACCAGCTTAGTGTATCACTTCACTAGGCTTGTACCAGCTCAGTTGACCTGTTCTGTGCACCAGCTTAGTGTATCACTTCACTAGGCCTGTACCAGCTCAGTTGACCTGTTCTCTATACCAGCTTGGTGTATAAGTTCACTAGGCCTGTACCAGCTCAGTTGACCTGTTCTGTGCACCAGCTTAGTGTATCAGTTCACTAGGCATGTACCAGCTTAGTTGACCTGTTTTATGTACCAGCTTAGTGTATCAGTTCACTAGGCTTATACCAGCTCAGTTGACCTGTTCTGTATACCAGCACAGTGTATCACTTCACTAGGCTTGTACCAGCTCAGTTGACCTGTTCTGTACACCAGCTTAGTGTATCAGTTCACTAGGCCTGTACCAGCTCAGTTGACCTGTTCTCTATACCAGCTTCGTGTATCAGTTCACTAGGCCTGTACCAGCTCAGTTGACCTGTTCTCTATACCAGCTTAGTGTATCAGTTCACTAGGCATGTACCAGCTCAGTTCACCTGTTCTATGTACCAGCTTAGTGTATCAGTTCACTAGGCTTGTACCAGCTCAGTTGACCTGTTCTGTATACCAGCATAGTGTATCACTTCACTAGGCTTGTACCAGCTCAGTTGACCTGTTCTGTACACCAGCTTAGTGTATCAGTTCACTAGGCCTGTACCAGCTCAGTTGACCTGTTCTCTATACCAGCTTCGTGTATCAGTTCACTAGGCCTGTACCAGCTCAGTTGACCTGTTCTATGTACCAGCTTAGTGTATCAGTTCACTAGGCTTGTACCAGCTCAGTTGACCTGTTCTATGTACCAGTTTAGTGTATCAGTTCACTAGGCTTGTACCAGCTTAGTTGACCTGTTCTGTATACCAGCTTAGCCCCCACTCAGTACCAGCTCAATACAGCTCACCACGATTACAGCACGACACACCAGATTTCCAGGAGAGTAGGCCCTTTGACCTTGAAGGTCTCGGTCCTCAGACGAGGTCACTTGACATGTAGGGGTGGTGTGATCTCTAGAAGGAGAATGCTTTGTTTCTTTTGTGGGCAAGCGGTGTGTGATCAGGTGAGTTCATGTTGAATACGCGTCTCCTGAGTGACTGTTCAGTGGTTGTTGAGGAAGGACAAAAGCTGCTCCCTGGTGTACTTACTTGCCCGGAGGTGGGGTTGTTGTCCATCTGTGCTCTGGCGTTGACTATATAGGGGATTATACGCCTAAAAAACACCTAATGCCAAAACAATACATAGAAAAGTTTGTTCAAATGATTTCGATACCCCTAGGCATGCTCAAAAACATACTAAAAATCGAGTAGTGTATGTCTTCCAGAAAGGGGTTGTTTTCAAGATGGTGCCCAAGATAGCCATCGGGACCTTAAAATGGCTATATCTCAATTACTATTCAACATAGAAAGATGGGTTTGGTGTCAATCTCTAGGTTTTAGGACTCAATGAATCCAAATGAATCAAATAAATTACTTTCAGTTAATTATTTATTGACAAATGCAAGATGGCGTCCCAGGTCACATGCCGATCCACTACGTTGGCTCTGTCGAATAGTAGTCAGGATTCAACCATATAATGACCCCTCTACTATAGGTCCTCTACTTTAACATCGCTGCAAACCCATAAATATGTGGTTCATGTTGAACAAACTTAGTCACGTTACCCCCCTACATTTGTTTTTGTAAATCTGGTTGCAGTAAAATTGTGCTAACAACTATTGCACATTAGATCAAATACCACTTCCTGTATGTTAACTGGGTTAACTCGGTGTCGAGCTGTAGTGTGCTCCACCCACATCGCAGCATGGCCAATAACTTACAGACTAACTTACAGATCCTCTTCTGGCTGATCTCGGCCCCTATTGAGCCTCTAGTGCCAGCACATTATGGTTAAAAAGAACCTATTTTATTGCACACATATGGAGGTGGACGGCGCCCTGAAGTCATATAATTGTGAGTCTCCTCTCCAATATCTATCAAACCTTCCCTCAAATGCTTCTACCATTGATACTTCAACCACTTGGTCTGCTCCAAGGATCTGTCACTCAAAAGAGAAACGAGTGTTTCCTGACCTTAAGTCTGGGCCACTCCTTGAAGATCTTATAGCTCTGTCCTCTGGTGTTGCTGTCTATTTTGAGGTTGAACAAATAATACCAGAGCCCTGACTAACGACTTCAGGGGACACCAACTTTGGTATCGTGGAAGTGACGTATTGGAAGTTTCTGGAAACATTCAGCTTTCACTGAAGGCGCGTGTGGTGTATTTGCTGTTATCTACACTCTGAGCGCTGAACACGCAGATAAAAGCAGGAACATACAACTTGTCGCTACCTCAGCTAACACTTGGCACTTTATTGCGAAGTCATCTCAAAGCACTGTCGAGAAGAGGCTGTTGTCACTATGACTTGTGGTGGTGACACAACAGAGTGATTTGTTAGTAGCTGTTAGTGGTGTTTTTTGGGTCACATTCTCAACATGCTGGTGTATATAGTACCTTCTTCACGTGGGTATTAAGAAGTAGTTTGCTCTGACAGAGAACAGTTGGTTGTGTGTCTTAGAGCTAGGTTAACACTGTATGGAGATATCTAGTTCAATACCAGCTCAAAACCAGCCTAAAAGCAATTCAATTAACACATCACCAGTGAAGGACCAGCTTTGTTCCAGCATAGTACCAGTTTAATACCACTATAGTACAAGCTCAGTACCAGCTTTGTTCCAGCATAGTACCAGTTTAATACCACTATAGTACAAGCTCAGTACCAGCTTTGTTCCAGCATAGTACCAGTTTAATACCACTATAGTACAAGCTCAGTACCAGCTTTGTTCCAGCATAGTACCAGTTTAATACCACTATAGTACAAGCTCAGTACTTGCTTTGTTCCAGTATAGTATAAGTTTAATACCACTATAGTACAAGCTCAGTACCAGCTTTGTTCCAGCATAGTACCAGTTTAATACCAATATAGTACAAGCTCAGTACTAGCTTTGTTCCAGCATAGTACCAGTTTAATACCACTATAGTACAAGCTCAGTACCAGCTTTGTTCCAGCATAGTACCAGTTTAATACCACTATTACAAGCTCAGTACCAGCTTTGTTCCAGCATAGTACCAGTTTAATACCACTATAGTACAAGCTCAGTACCAGCTTTGTTCCAGCATAAGACCAGTTTAATACCACTATAGTACACGCTCAGTACTAGCTTGGTTCCAGCATAGTACCAGTTTATTACCACTATAGTACAAGCTCTGTACTAGCTTTGTTCCAGCATAAAATCAGTTTAATACCACTATAGTACAAGCTCAGTACCAGCTTTGTTCCAGCATAGTACCAGTTTAATACCACTATAGTACAAGGTCAGTACCAGCTTTGTTCCAGCATAAGACCAGTTTAATACCACTATAGTACACGCTCAGTACTAGCTTGGTTCCAGCATAGTACCAGTTTAATACCACTATAGTACAAGCTCTGTACCAGCTTTGTCCCAGCATAGTACCAGTTTAATACCACTATAGTACAAGCTCAGTACCAGCTTTCTTCCAGCATAGTACCACTTTAATACCAATATAGTACAAGCTCAGTACTTGCTTTGTTCCAGCATAGGACCAGTTTAATACCACTATAGTACAAGCTCAGTACCAGCTTTGTTCCAGCATAGTATCAGTTTAATACCACAAGCTCAGTACTAGCTTTGTTCCAGCATAGTACCAGTTTAATCCCACTATAGTACAAGCTCAGTACCAGCTTTGTTCCAGCATAGTACCAGTTTAATACCACTATAGTACAAGCTCAGTACCAGCTTTGTTCCACATCCACAAACACAGCATAGTACCAGTTTAATACCACTATAGTACAAGCTCAGTACCAGCTTTGTTCCAGCATAGTACCAGTTTAATACCACTATAGTACAAGCTCAGTACCAGCTTTGTTCCAGCATAGTACCAGTTTAATACCACTATAGTACAAGCTCAGTACCAGCTTTGTTCCAGCATAGTACCAGTTTAATACCACTATAGTACAAGGTCAGTACCAGCTTTGTTCCAGCATAGTACCAGTTTATTACCACTATTACAAGCTCAGTACCAGCTTTGTTCCAGCATAGTACCAGTTTAATACCACTATAGTACAAGCTCAGTACCAGCTTTGTTCCAGCATAGTACCAGTTTAATACCACTATAGTACAAGCTCAGTACCAGCTTTGTTCCAGCATAGTACCAGTTTAATACCACTATAGTACAAGCTCAGTACCAGCTTTGTTCCAGCATAGTACCAGTTTAATACCACTATAGTACAAGCTCAGTACCAGCTTTGTTCAGCATAGTACCAGTTTAATACCACATAGTACAGCTCAGTCCAGCTTGTTCCGCATAGTACCAGTTTAATACCACTATAGTACAAGCTCAGTACCAGCTTTGTTCCAGCATAGTACCAGTTTAATACCACTATAGTACAAGCTCAGTACCAGCTTTGTTCCAGCATAGTACCAGTTTAATACCACTATAGTACAAGCTCAGTACCAGCTTTGTTCCAGCATAGTACCAGTTTAATACCACTATAGTACAAGCTCAGTACCAGCTTTGTTCCAGCATAGTACCAGTTTAATACCACTATTGTACAAGCTCAGTACCAGCTTTGTTCCAGCATAGTACCAGTTTAATACCACTATAGTACAAGCTCAGTACCAGCTTTGTTTCAGCATAGTACCAGTTTAATACCACTATAGTACAAGCTCAGTACCAGCTTTGTTCCAGCATAGTACCAGTTTATTACCACTATTACAAGCTCAGTACCAGCTTTGTTCCAGCATAGTACCAGTTTAATACCACTATAGTACAAGGTCAGTACCAGCTTTGTTCCAGCATAGAACCAGTTTAATACCACTATAGTACAAGCTCAGTACCAGCTTTGTTCCAGCATAGTACCAGTTTATTACCACTATTACAAGCTCAGTACCAGCTTTGTTCCAGCATAGTACCAGTTTAATACCACTATAGTACAAGGT
>CM059194.1:3018696-3050591 GCA_030323885.1 Branchipolynoe longqiensis | reverse complement strand
CACACACTGCACACACACTACACACACACAGCACACACTACACACACTGCACACACACTGAACACACTACACACACACTGCACACACACTGCACACACACTGCACACACACTGCACACACACAATGCACACACACTGCACACACACTGCACACACACTGCACACACTGCACACACACTGCACACACTGCACACACACTGCACTGCACACACACTGCACACACACTGCACACACACTGCACACACACTGAACACACACTGCACACACACTGCACACACTGCACACACACTGCACACACTGCACACACACTGAACACACACACTGCGCGGCCTGCTGCAGATTCCATGCTGGCCTTTTCATGGTAAACCCGGTCCCATTCTGATCAGTGTGTGATCATTGTCTGATCATTGTGGCGCTGATTGTTTTTTTGGCGCCAAATTTAATTGGCGATAAGTTCGTGAGGGGGCGCCACTTGGCCTGTCTGCGGGCCGGAGACAAACATAGCCAAGGTGCCCCCTCCCCCCACCCCTGTGCCCCCCTCCCCCTTCTCTCCACCCCCTTGCACGCGGCCCCCTGCTCTCCACCCATGTGCCCCCCGCCTCCTCTCTCCCCCCTCTCCACTACCCACCTTTCCACCCCCTTCTCTACCCCCTCTCTCATCCACCCCCCTCTCCTCGCACAAACACACTTCCACCCAACCATGACGTCACGCCATTCACACACCGCCCCACCTACCCACATTTTACATTCCGGCCAGTTCAAGCTAATTCTCGTCTGCTCTCAACGAAAATGTATTTCGATCCCGACAGTTACCCCCCCCCCCACCTCCCCCCCCCCCACATCTGAAAACTGATGGCATATCACGGGGAAACGAATACACATTAAGGGCAGCAGCAGACGACATTTACCAGCAGACGACATTTATCAGCAGACATTTACCAGCAGACGACATTTACCAGCAGACGACATTTACCAGCAGACGACATTTACCAGCAGACGACATTTACCAGCAGACGACATTTAGCGAGGCGGCAGACGATGCCAGAAACAAGCTCGAGACGACATTTAGCAGCAGACGACATTTAGCAGCAGACGACATTTACCAGCAGACGACATTTACCAGCAGACGACATTTACCAGCAGACGACATTTGGCGAGGCGGCAGGCGATGCCAGAAACAAGCTCGAGACGCCGTGCGTGTTGACACGCAATGGCGGCAAAGAGAACAAGCCCCCTTACTACTCTTATTGCCCAGTTGGTTTGTATCCTAACACGAGTGTAGTGCCACAATGTGAGCATGCGCAGTCTGATTGTGTATTGTACCACGGATACCTGCCAGTGACAGGGTAGACTAGCGGTCAATGCGTCCGCTCCTCGCCTACTGCCTGACCCGATTCAAATCAACGACGAACGGTATAATAAAGTGTGCTTTTTTTTTTGGCTGATTCATCTGACCTTAGGCGTTATTAAAACTGCACAATCAATTTTGTTTTGTTTGATTGTTATTTTACGTCCTAGAAACATCTAAGGTCATATCATATAAGGTCAAATCACTACTGCATAATCCAATGCAAGCGTCAACAAATTTGTTTAAAGACGCTTAGATTTCATCCATGTTTTGTTATTATTCCTCATGTACAACAATAAATATTTCATGCAGTAAAATTAAAGGAACATCTGACCATTGAAACTCTTGATGTCCACTATTTCGACGGCACACCAACCGAATAGGTTGGTTGTTTTACGTCCTGGCAACATCTAATGTCATATCAGGACGGGCAAACCGATAGGTATATACTATTAAGTGCACCAGTATCTAAACTACATATATAGGTTCAAATCTAGTCAAGTGTTTTGCTTTTTGAAGATCTCATCTTTTTATTTATCTGACTATGCAAATTGAACACTTCCCACCTCCCGCTAAAGACCCGGCGCCGTGGACGAATCGGTAGAGCGCAGGCCTTGCGTGCGGGAGATCGCGAGTTCGGTTCCCGGTCGAGTCAAACCAATGACTTTCAAAATTGATACTTGTCACTTCCTAGCCTAGCACTCGGCATTAATAGGATATGGCAAGGACTAGTTAGCTCAGTGTCAGGATAATGTGACTGAGTGGGATATCGGGTCATGATGCTGGTGGTCTGATTTCTCAGTGCGGCAGCACTATAAAGTCATGATGAGTGCGCACTGCCACAAGTCGGTACCCGTCCTGACAATATGACCATAGATGTTATCAGGATGTAAAATTCCAACAAACAATCAACCTCCCGCAAAACACACCGGAAGTGGGCCCTCTAACGACTAGACTCTCTCGCCCCCATCTCGCCCAATGCGATCGATGCTCATTGGATGGACGTGGCTGTACGGACGGTGCGCATGCGCCGGTGTCACCTTGACCACACCTGGTGCTGCAAAATCACTATTTCACAATGGCCGTTCTGCGCTGACCAGCATTTAAAGTTGTGCAGTAATCCGATGAAAGTATATTTTCAAAACCAAAGCACTAACCAAATAAATATGTTTTTAAGTTGGCGATCGTCCTTTTGCACAGATCAGGGTCGGGCCTGAGGTTTTTGTTTTTAGTTTTTTTGTGGTGCGTTTAAAAAGAAAATTGGACCATACTGGACTGATAAAAGGATTACATGTCATTCATGTACACGTCACAATGTTTTCAGTCAAACAACAAACATTGTATTGTCATTTTAAAATATATTATATCATACAGTTCTAGTAGTTTCAATTGTATCCTTAGTAAAGTTGAATTGCTGCTAGTCCAACGCATTTTTAACGTTTAAAACAAATGTAATCATGAGCGGGCAACATTTCAGGCATGGGGAGGGGGGTGATCACCATTTTGTTTTCTTTATTTGGCATTATCTAGGTTTCATCTGGATCGTATCTAACTTAGATCCTGCTTCACTCGCTGAATCTTTCTTTGGGGATTTTGCTCCCCTTGAGAACGAATGCTAAAAGCTTTACGTCCTAACAAGATCTATGACAACTGGCGTCATATCAGAACACGTACCCACTTGTGACAGTATCAATTTTATAAGTCATTGGTTTGACTCGACCGGGAACCAAACTACCGACCTCCAGAACGCGAGGCCCGCGCTCTACCAATTCCGCCGCCGGGCTCAGTGACTTCAGTTTGAAGTCACATTAACTAATGGTTAACTTTGCAGATATTTAAATGGAAGCCCTGCCCTTTTAAAGTGACGTAATGTGTTCTTGTATATCGCTTTAAGGCCATGTTATTGTGAGGGGAGTCACAAGGGTCAGTTAGTGCAGACAGAGTCGCCCCCATTTCTCTATGTCATGCTGTTTTTTGTTGTTGTTTTACGTCCTAGCAACATCTAAGGTCATATCAGGACGGGTACCGACTTGTGACAGTGCGCACTCATGGCAACTTTATAGTGCTGCACCACTGGGACACCAGGCCACTGGCACCATGACCCGATACCTCATTCAGTCACCTTTTCCTGACACTGAGCTCAGTCATATTTTCCTGACACTATCTAACTATTCCATGCCATATCCCAATAATGCCAAGCACCAGGCTAGGAAGCAACAAGTACTAATTTTTCAGTCATTGGTTTTGACTCGACCATGGTTCAAACCCACAAACTCATGGGTTCGGATCCCCCGACCTCCCAAAATAGGAGACAGACACTCCAACTTATTTGGCCATCCGTCTGGTCCTTTCTCTATTTCAATTTACCCTTTATTGCCACAAGAACCGTGACGAAGTTGCACCCCTTAAGGCCACCTATATCCATCCCCAGATTGATGATAAACAAACAAACATGAGGGTTCTCAACCCCCACCTTCCCCTCTCCAATCCTCTACACTTTGACATCTAGCTAAAGAGCCATTGATTACATACAGCTATTCCGATAGAAGTACACCCACTCGGCAAGTTTCAGTGAATTTCTAACAATTTTGGTGGTGGAATTTTGCTCGATTTAGCAATATTTGGTGAAAGCAGACGACAATTTGATAACGAACGCAGACTGTGCACCCTTTCTTGCAATAGCGATGGCTGGCGGCAGCGGACCGTGCCTCTCCCCTCCCCACATACACCCCACACCCCACATGTATGTACCTCCCACATGTATGTACACCCCCACATGTATGTACCCTCCACATGTATGTACCCTCCACTTCTCCCCCCTCCCCCTCCCCACCCCACCCTCCCCCCCGCATTATGTACCCCCCAAATGTATGTACCCTCCACTTCTCCCCCCGCCCTTCACACCCCACCCTTCCCCCACACATGTAAGTACCCCCCACATATATCTACCCCCACATGTATGTACCCCCACATGTATGTACCCCCACATGTATGTAACCTCCACTTCTCCCCCTCCCACCCCCCAGGCTCGCCTGGTGCCCTCTTATATATCAACGGGCACACCTAGTCCTACTTAGCACGACCCCGTTTCACCAACCACGTTACCATGGCAATAGAATGACGCCACATTAAAGTTGCATAGTCCGATGGAGTTGAGTTTCTGTAATTTTTCTGAGATAAATAGATTAACCTGATCGTTATAATGTACCTTACTTTAGCTTCAAGTCCTGTTTATTTTAAACAGTTATGTTTTGAGATATTTGAAGTGCGAACATGTCAAATTAGTTTTGGCAAGCACGCCAAAACTCTGACACCATAGGCTTTAGCAGTAACATGTTGTATTAAATTGCCTCAGTATTCCCTGCTATGTGGCAACAAATGCTTAATACATACATCAGTATCTAAGTTAGATATGTAGAATCAATTCCAGATAATTGTTTTGGTTTTGAAAATTTGATGCTTCATCGGACTATGCAGCTTTGATACAACTCGCAGTAACTTTGAGATAGTGCTACCAATATTGTCATGGCAACCTGTGTCGGTTGACACGCTTTAGTTCAGATTCAGGTGGTGGAGACACAGATTGTTACACTGGGTGTACAAGAAACACCCCTCACTCCCTCCACAAACACACACACACACACATACACACCCTCTATCCACACGCCCCCAAAAAATAACATATAAACCCTCAACAAAACAACAAAAACAACACAAAACAAAGTCCCTCCCCACCTTCCATACATACATCCCCACACACACGCTACCCCTCACCCACACCACACAACACACAAATAACCCCTCAACAAGGCAACAAAAACAAAGTCTCCCCCCCCCCACCTTCCACCCCCCCCCATCACACCCACCCTACTTGCTGCCGCCATGACTGGCACTCTTGCACGCATGGCTGACTGGATCTCTTCGCGCTGTGGCGATGTTGCGAGATCTCGGTTAAATTTTAGATCATCGCAACCATAATTCCCACCGACGCCCGACGCCCGACGCCCGACGCCCGACGCGCGACGCGCTCTCGGGTGGAAGGTCGGGAGTTCGAATCCCAGCCGAGTCAAAGCAATGGCTTACAAATTGATATTTGTCACTAACTAGCCTGGCGATCTGTATTAATAGGATAGGACGGGGACTGGTTAGCACAGTATCAGATTCAGGATAGTGCGACCCAGAGGGATATTGGGTCATGGTGGTAGCGGCCTGGTGTTCCACTTCCAAACAGGCAGCACTATTAGTGTGCACTGTCACAAGTCGGTACCCATTCTAATATGACCACAGAGGTTGGTTGTTGGAGTTTTACGTCCTGGCAACATCTAAGGTCATATCAGGATGGGTACTGACTTATGACAGTGCACAATCGTGGCAACTTTATAGTGCTGCCCCACTGGGAAATCAGACCACCAGCACCATGACCCGATATCCCACTCAGTCACATTATCCTGACACTGAGCAAACTAGTCTTTGCCCTATCCTATTAATGCCAAGCGCCTGGCTAGGTAGCAGAAATTTTGTAAGTCATTGGTTTGATTCGACCAGGAATCGACCTTCCACCCGGAAGGCCCCGCTCTACCGATTCGGTCACCACGCCCTGTGGAAAATTGAGTCGTGATGCCAGTGGATTGGTTTCCAAATGGGGAAGCACTATACAATCTCCATATAAGTGTGCACTGACACAAGCCAGTACCCATCCTGATATACGACTATAGATGTTGCTAGGACATAAAACCCCACACATACAAGCCAACAATGGCATGCCTGATCCATCACGCACATAATCCCGAGTCTGCGCAATGGGGCCCGGAATGCTGGTTCCCGGCCGGCAGTAGTTCCACTTACATATACACTAAAACCTCTCTAATGCCCCTGTCACACTACGACAACAAGGGGCGACGACAGCCCAGCGACTTGGATTTTGTGAAAACCCGACGACATATGCAAATTCGGGCCAAGTTGGACGACAGTGCCGCGACAGTGCCGCGACAGTGCCGCGACAGTGCCCCCCCCACCAAAGTGACAGTGTGTGTATGTGTCTCTGTGTGTGTCTGTGTGTGTGTCTGTGTAACTCTGTGTCTCTGTGTGTGGCTATGTGTGTCTCTGTGTCTGTATCTGTGTGTGTGTCTCTGTGTGTGTGTATATGTGTGTGTGTATCTGTGAGTGTCTGTGTGTGACTCTGTGTCTCTGTGTGTGTCTCTGTGTGTGTCTCACACACAGAGACACCCACAGAGACACAGATACACACACACAGACACAGAGACACACACATAGACACAGATACACACACAGACACACACACACACAGACACACACACAGACACACCACTACACACACAGAGACACACATGAAGCAGTTTCCATGAGAAATATGAAGAATGGGACGGTGCAAACATGTAGGTTTATGCGGCAGACCTGTTAGGAAGCAGTCTCCATATGATATATGAAGAAATTGGACGGTACAAACATGTGTATTAGACTATGCGGCGGACCTGTTAGGAAGCAGTCTTCATGAGAAATATGAAGAATGGGACGGAGCAAACATGGCTCATGATAGTGAGTGTGATAGTGAGTGTGATAGTGAGTGTGATAGTGAGTGTGAGTGTGAGTGTGAATGTGAGTGATAGTGAGTGTGATAGTGAGTGTGATAGTGAGTGTGAGTGTGATAGTGAGTGTGAATGTGAGTGAGTGTGATAGTGAGTGTGATAGTGAGTGTGAATGTGAGTGTGAGTGTGATAGTGAGTGTGATAGTGAGTGTGAGTGTGTGTGGTTTATCGCACACACAGAGACACAGACACAACAGAGACACACACACACACAGACACACACACACAGACACAACACAGAGACATGAGTGTGAGTGAGTGTGAGTGGTTTATCGCACACACAGAGACACAGACACAACAGAGACACACACACACAGACACACACAGAGACACACACACACAGAGACACACACACAGACACAGAGACACAACACAGAGACACACACACAGACACACAGAGACAAAGAGACACACACAGACACAGATACACACACAGACACAGAGACATGCACACAGACACAGATACACACACAGACACACACACAGACACACAGACACACACACAGACAAAGAGACACACCACTACACACACACAGACACACACGAAGCAGTTTCCATGAGAAATATGAAGAATGGGATGGTGCAAACATGTAGGTATATGCGGCGGACCTGTTAGGAAGCAGTCTCCATATGATATATGAAGAAATGGGACGGTACAGACATGTGTACTAGACTATGCGGCGGACCTGTTAGGAAGCAGTCTTCATGAGAAATATGAAGAATGGGACGGTGCAAACATGTAGGTATATGCGGCGGACCTGTTAGGAAGCAGTCTCCATATGATATATGAAGAAATGGGACTTACTTACTTACTTATTGGGGGGTTTGTGACCTAGCGGTCACTGGCTGCAGGACTGCAGCATTACTAAACGGCGCCGTTAAAACGGCCCGTTTTTGGCGTGTTTTTTTTGGGGGGGGGGGGGGGGTCTTTTCTTCTTGCTTCGGAAATGGGACGGTACAAACATGTGTATTAGACTATGCGGCGGACCTGTTAGGAAGCAGTCTTCATATTTGGGACGGTCCTAACATCCCTCAAAGCAAGCTAAACTGAGCCATGTTTGGACCGTCCCATTCTTGTGTTTCTGTGTGTGTGTCTGTGTGTGTCTGTGTGTGTGTGACACACACAGACACACACAGAGACAAAGAGACACACACAGAGACACACACACACAGACACACACAGACACACACACACAGACACAGAGACACATACAGAGACACACACACACAGACACACACACAGACACACACACACAGACACACAGACACACAGACACACGGCCAAATGGACGCCAAATGGACGCGGTGACAGCTTAACGACAGCGACGACAGCTTAACGACAGCTTAACGACAAAGACGACATCATAGCGACAGCATAACGACAGCCGAACGACATCTTCTGTCGCCGGGTGTCGTCGAGGTTTTTCAACATGGCCAAAAACCCGACGACAACCCGGTGACAGTGGAGAAACTGGAGGTGTCGCGGAGGTGTCGCTGCGACACCCGAACGACAACATAACGACACCGTAGCGACAGCCGACGACAGAGCAAAACGACAAGTCGTTGGGCTGTCGTCGGCCTTGTCGTCGTAGTGTGACAGCCACATAACCGACCAACATCCACAGATCGACCACTCCCCTATATCGATCGTGTTATTTGGGTCCCAAAATATCGCCCGTACAATACCAGTGTAACAATTTTTTGGTTAAACTCCCTAACCCGACCACCTCCCTAAATGGACCATTTAAAGTCGGTGCCATGGTCGGTCGAATTAGAGAGGTTTTACTGTAGTCAGCCACACGTTACACGCCGGTTACTGCGTGCCGTCAGGGCGGGCCGCAAACGCTAACGAACCGATGATTACCGCCACACGGCCCCCTCGGTGATTACCCCTAATAACGGGAACGGCCTAACCACCACGGCAGGCACCGGGCCCCGCCCCACTAACAAGCCGCCCACCGTGCTGGCGGTGTGTTGTTAGTGACACGTCGGGTGGGTAGACGCTGTCGGCCCGCTCCCCCGCCCGCTCCTCCGCCCGCCCGCTCCCCCGCCCGCCCGCTCCCCCGCCCGCCCGCTCCCCCGCCCGCCCGCTCCCCCGCCCACCCGCTCCCCCGCCCGCCCGCTCCCCCGCCCGCTCCCCCACTCCCAATATGCAAATAGTCACATCAAAGTGCATATAACGATTAAGCATGCCGGACCAAACGCCCGGCCACGTGGACAAAAGAAGGTACCACGCCCGGGATAAGAAGCGACGCTTGTCTGTACGCAACAATCGACTTGACTGACATGAGTGCACACCTCTGCCAATTTGGATTTCCACCGCTGTGGATAACTTACAGCGTCATCAAAGGCCAGTTGCTCTCATACCATGTCTATGTGGTGTGGGAGGTTAAAAATCCCTTGGGTCGGTAAAAGTGTAGACTCGGGCTTTCTATCGACAAACTGTCTAATGGTGAAAACAAGTCTATTGAGACTTATCCATAATAGGCAGTATAAATCTTCAAGAAAAAAAACACTGTCACAAGTCGGTACCCATCCTGATATGATCATAGATGTTGCTAGGACATAACAGTGGATGAGAGTGGATGAGAGCAGATGAGAGCAGAAGACAGCAGAAGACAGCAGAAGACAGCAGAAGACAGCAGAAGACAGCAGAAGACAGCAGAAGAAGACAGCAGAAGAAGACAGCAGAAGAAGACAGCAGAAGACAGCAGAAGACAGCAGAAGACAGCAGAAGACAGCAGAAGACAGCAGAAGACAGCAGAAGACAGCAGAAGAAGACAGCAGACAGCAGAAGACAGCAGAAGACAGTAGAAGACAGCAGAAGACAGCAGAAGACAGCAGAAGACGGCAGAAGACGGCAGAAGACGGCAGAAGACGGCAGAAGACGGCAGAAGACAGCAGAAGACAGCAGAAGACAGCAGAAGACAGCAGAAGACAGCAGAAGACAGCAGAAGACAGCAGAAGACAGCAGAAGACAGCAGAAGACAGCAGAAGACAGCAGAAGACAGCAGAAGACAGCAGAAGACAGCAGAAGACAGCAGAAGACCGCAGAAGACCGCAGATGAGCAGAGAAGACCGGAGAAGACAGGAGAAGACAGGAGAAGACAGGAGAAGACAGGAGAAGACAGGAGAAGACAGCAGAAGACAGCAGAAGACAGCAGAAGAAGACAGCAGAAGACAGCAGAAGAAGCAAGCAGAAGAAGACAGCAGAAGACAACCGAAGACAGCAGAAGACAGCAGAAGAAGACAGCAGACAGCAGAAGACAGCAGAAGAAGACAGCAGAAGACGGCAGAAGACAGCAGAAGACAGCAGAAGACGGCAGAAGACGGCAGAAGACAGCAGAAGACAGCAGAAGACAGCAGAAGACAGCAGAAGACAGCAGAAGAAGACAGCAGAAGACAGCAGAAGACGGCAGAAGACAGCAGAAGACAGCAGAAGACAGCAGAAGACAGCAGAAGACAGCAGAAGACGGCAGAAGACAGCAGAAGACGGCAGAAGACGGCAGAAGACAGCAGAAGACAGCAGAAGACAGCAGAAGACAGCAGAAGACAGCAAGAAGACAGCAGAAGACAGCAGAAGAGCAGGAAAGACAGAGAAGACAGGAGAAGACAGGAGAAACCAGAGAAGACAGGAGAAGAAGATAGGAGAAGACAGAGAAGACAGGAGAAGACAGGAGAAGACAGGAGAAGACCGGAGAAGACAGGAGAAGACAGGAGAAGACAGGAAAAGACAGGAGAAGACCGGAGAAGACAGGAGAAGACAGGAGAAGACAGGAGAAGACAGGAGAAGACCGGAGAAGACCGGAGAAGACCAGAGCAGACAGGAGAAGACAGGAGAAGACAGGAGAAGACCGGAGAAAAGGGGGGGGGGATGAAGCACAGATACAGGCGAGGGAAGGTGAGCGAGATTTGACAGGGTTTAGATTAGACGAGCACACGGACTGCGCATGCGCGCGCATACCGACGTCTCAGCTGGAACCGACTACAGGCCACGGGCCAGGTGCTAACACGTGGTCATGCGCACACGTGTGTAATAATGATATAAGACGATTGCCAGGCACTGCGGCAATGACCCAACCGACACACACCCACACATACCCTCACACCCACCTCTCCCCGCGAGACCTCCCTGCACACTCACTCTCACACTCACTCACTTACACTCACACACCCACTCACACACCCACTCACTCACCCACTCACTCACTCACCCACTCACTCTCACACTCACTCACTTACACTCACACACCCACTCACTCACAGACTCACTCACTCACTCACTCACTCTCACACTCACTCTCACACTCACTCACTTACACTCACACACCCACTCACTCACCCACTCACTCACCCACTCGCTCACTCACTCACTCACTCACTCACCCACTCACTCTCACACTCACTCACTTACACTCACACTTACACTCACACACCCACTCGCTCACTCACTCACTCACTCACTCACTCACTCACTCACTCACTAACTCATCACCATTCACTCCACTCACTCATTCACTCACTACTCACTCACTCACCCACCCACACACTCACCCACCCACTCACTCACCCACACACTCACTCACCAACTCACCACTCACCCACTCACTCACTCACACACCACTCACTCACCCACACACTTACTCACTCACCACACACTCGCCCACCCACACAAGCACTCACTCACTCACTCACCCACTCACACACTCACTCACTTACTCACTCACTCACTCAGTGACCACTCACTCACTCACTCACTCATTCACTCACTCACTCACCCACTCACTCACCCACTCACCCACTCACTCACTCACTCACACACTCACTCACACCCTCACTCACTCACCCACTCACACACTCACTCACTCAGTGACCACTCACTCACTCACTCATTCACTCACTCACTCACTACCCCACACACAATAACAAACTCACTCGTACACACACTCAGACTCACACTTCGAATCGGTAAAGCACATGCTTTGATTCCTGGTCGAGTGAAACAAATGACTTATCAAATTGATACTTGTCGCTACCGAGCCTAACCCTCAGCATTAATAGGATAGGGCAAGGACTGGTTAGCTCAGTATCAGGATAATGTGACTGAGTGGGATATCGGTTCCTGATGATGGCAGCCTGATTTCCCAATGGGGCAGCACTATAAAGTCACCATGAATGTTCAAGTCGGTACTCGTCCTGACATTACCTTAGATGTTGTCAAGATGTAAAACTCTAACGAACCAGCACTCGCACTCCCACTCGCACTCGCGCACACACATAATAACCCCTGCCGGCCACTTCCGGAAGCAACCTGTTCCAGGTGTGCGCATGCGCGGATTGAGCGTGAGGGGATGGGGATGCGGATGGGGGTGTGGGTGGAGGTAGGGGTAGGGGTGAGGGTGGGGTGGGTGGTGACGACAGGATGTCGGTAGGCGACTGTGTGGGTTCCTAACCACGGGACGCTGCTAAATAGATGCCATCCGGCGAGCTGCTACAGGGGTACAAAGATGCAGGTGGTGTACTGTTGCAGGTGGTGTGTTACTAATGCAGGTGGTGTACTGTTGCAGGTGGTGTGTTACTAACTTTATTTGTTTGTTTGTTTGTTTGTTGTTTTATGTCCTAGCAACATCTAAGGTCATATCAGGATGGGTACCGACTTGTGACAGTGTGCACTCATGGCGACTTTATAGTGCTGTCTCACTGGGAAACCAGGTCGCCGGCACCATGACCTGGTATCCCACTCAGTCACATTATCCTGACACTGACCACACCAGTCCTTGCCCTGTCCTAATAATGCTGAGCGCCTGGCTAGGAAGTGACAAGCCCCAATTTTCAAGTCATTGGTTTGACTCGACCAAGGTTCGAACCCACGACCCCATGATCTACCAGCATGGGAGATGGACGAACTCATTCGGCCATCCCGTCTGGTCTCTGTTAACTTTAAGGACCCTCTTATTTGCAGTCTGTGGTGTCCTACTGTAGGATGCATTAATGCAGGTGGCATCTTGCTGTAGGGATGCAGTAATGCAGATGGTGTCTTGCTGTGGGATGCATTAATGCAGGTGGCGTCCTACTGTAGGGAGGGATGCATTAATACAGGTAGTGTCTTACTGTAGGGATGCATTAATACAGGTAGTGTCCTACTGTAGGATGCATTAATACAGGTAGTGTCCTACTGTAGGATGCATTAATGCAGGTAGTGTCCTACTGTAGGATGCATTAATACAGGTAGTGTCCTACTGTAGGGATGCATTAATACAGGTAGTGTCCTACTGTAGGGATGCATTAATACAGGTAGTGTCCTACTGTAGGGATGCATTAATGCAGGTAGTGTCCTACTGTAGGGATGTATTAATGCAGGTAGTGTCCTACTGTAGGGATGCATTAATACAGGTAGTGTCCTACTGTAGGATGCATTAATACAGGTAGTGTCCTACTGTAGGATGTATTAATACAGGTAGTGTCCTACTGTAGGATGCATTAATACAGGTAGTGTCCTACTGTAGGGATGCATTGATGCAGGTGGCATCCTACTGTAGGATGTATTAATACAGATAGTGTCCTACTGTAGGGATGCATTAATACAGGTAGTGTCCTACTGTAGGGATGCATTAATACAGGTAGTGTCCTACTGTAGGGATGCATTAATACAGGTAGTGTCCTACTGTAGGGATGCATTAATACAGGTAGTGTCCTACTGTAGGATGTATTAATACAGAGAGTGTCCTACTGTAGGGATGCATTAATGCAGGTGGCGTCCTACTGTAGGGATGCATTAATACAGGTAGTGTCCTACTGTAGGGATGCATTAATACAGGTAGTGTCCTACTGTAGGATGCATTAATACAGGTAGTGTCCTACTGTAGGATGCATTAATACAGGTAGTGTCCAACTGTAGGGATGTATTAATGCAGGTAGTGTCCTACTGTAGGATGCATTAATACAGGTAGTGTCCTACTGTAGCGATGCACTAATACAGGTACTGTCCTACTGTAGGGATGTATTAACACAGGTTGTGTCCTACTGTAGGGATGCATTAATACAGGTAGTGTCCTACTGTAGGATGCATTAATACAGGTAGTGTCGTACTGTAGGATGCATTAATACAGGTAGTGTCCAACTGTAGGGATGTATTAATACAGGTTGTGTCCTACTATAGGGATGCATTAATACAGGTAGTGTCCAACTGTAGGGATGCATTAATACAGGTAGTGTCCTACTGTAGGGATGCATTAATACAGGTAGTGTCCTACTGTAGGGATGCATTAATAAAGGTTGTGTCCTACTGTAGGGATGCATTAATACAGGTAGTGTCCTACTGTAGGGATGCATTAATCAGGTGTGTCCTACTGTAGGGATGCATTAATACAGGTTGTGTCCTACTGTAGGGATGCATTATTACAGGTAGTGTCCTACTGTAGGGATGCATTAATACAGGTAGTGTCCTACTGTAGGGATGCATTAATACAGGTTGTGTCCTACTGTAGGGATGCATTATTACAGGTAGTGTCCTACTGTAGGGATGCATTATTACAGGTGGTGTCCAACTGTAGGGATGCATTAATACAGGTAGTGTCCTACTGTAGGGATGCATTAATACAGGTAGTGTTCTACTGCAGGGATGGATTAATACAGGTAGTGTCCTACTGTAGGGATGCATTAATACAGGTAGTGTCCTACTGTAGGGATGCATTAATACAGGTAGTGTCCTACTGTAGGGATGTATTAATACAGGTAGTGTCCAACTGTAGGGATGCATTAATACAGGTGGTCTCCTACTGTAGGGATGCATTAATGCAGGTAGTGTCCTACTGTCATCATCATCATGCTGTCGGTCGCGATGCGACAAATACTGCTTTCATTACTTGACTGCCGCTCTCCATTTAGCTCTCTGCTGTGAGAGTTGCGTCCATGAGTCGGTCTTAATGTCTCTCAGCTTCAGGTTTCTCTTGATGGTACCTACTGTAGGGATGCATTAATACAGGTAGTGTCCTACTGTAGGGATGCATTAATACAGGTGGTGTCCTACTGTAGGGATGGATTAATGCAGGTAGTGTCCTACTGTAGGGATGCATTATTACAAGTAGTGTCCTACTGTAGAGATGCATTAATGCAGGTGCTTTGTGTCCTGCACCAGGGGTGTATCAATGTTAATGTTAAAGTAGGTGGCATTTTCTATTGGGTATAACGGCCCCCCCCCCCCCCGCCCTCCACACACCAACAAATTGTGTATTTTGGGAATCATGTTTCGTTTTCAAGACTTGTATTAGTGACGATAAAAAAAAGCACCTTTGGGAGACACGTGGGTAGCAGAGGGAGGAAAGGGAGGGAGGGAGGGGGGGAACTAGGAAGTGGGTCCGGTTAGGGCGGGGGTGGGGGCGGGGGGGGGGGGACACCCCCCCCCCCCCCCCACCCCAAAACACACACAAAAGTTGCCGAAGCTGCTCCAGACAGAGTGGTCCCCGTATACTGCTCTAGTGCCGGTGTGGGCCTGGTCACGTGACAAGTGAGTTATGTCCCCTACCGATGTAGCATCAGTGAGACGCAAAAAATGGTTGTGGAGGTGCTGGAACCCTGGGGTGGTGGTGCTGGAAACCTGGGGTGGTGGTGCTGGAACCCTGGGGTGGTGGTGGTGGTGGTGGTGGTGTGGGGGGGGGGGACCTGGTGGGTGGTGCAGCACCTCTTCACGTTCCAATCCCACATGCCCAACTCCTTCACCCCCCTCCCCCCTCACCTCCCCCCCCCCCCCACACACACATATCACTCTCCTGGCATTCCTAGCCTTCCTTGGTTTGTGTCTTTTCATGAACCTCAACCGGAAGTTTCCGGTGCAAATGTTGTTTGCTACAACAAGTGGAACGCTACGAATATTAGAACGTTTCGGATTCTCTTGTAAATGTTGTCTGTTGTAACAAATGGAATGCTAAAAATATTGGGTTCTTCTTGTAAATGTCACCTGCTGTATTAACAAATGGAATGCTACAAAGGGTAGGCGATGGCTAATTATCTTGTAAATGTTGTCTGCTGCAATAAGTGCAAGACTACAAGAATAATGCATATTAATAGATGGCCTAAGTCATATAAATGTTGTCTGCTGCAATAAGTGCAAGACTACAAGCATAATACATATTAATAGATGGCCTAAGTCATATAAATGTCGTCTGCTGCAATAAGTGCAAGACTACAAGCATAATACATATTAATAGATGGCCTAAGTCATATAAATGTCGTCTGCTGCAATAAGTGCAAGACTACAAGCATAATACATATTAATAGATGGCCTAAGTCATATAAATGTTGTCTGCTGCGCAAATGGAATGCTAAGAACATAGGACCTGTATAATTCTCTTGTAAATGGCATCTGCTGCAACAGGTGGAACTCTAAAAACATAGGATGTGCTTCTATTCATATGTATAAAACTAGGATTCCATATAGAGTATGAGGTATGCAGTATGCGGTAAGGAAATATGAATGCATATGACTTATGAGGTATGCAGCGACTTGTTGCGGTTTGTATTGGAAATGGCACACCCAATTGCTACATGGAGTGATCCGGTTTACCGTCTATGCAAATTACATTCTCAGTCGGACATATGGAACACAGCTATTTTATTTACAGCACTCACACTCGCACATGCACTCGTTCGCACTCGCACACGCTCGCGCACTCGCACGCGCTCGCGCACTCGCACGCGATCGCGCACGCGATCGCGCACTCGCACGCACACTCGCACACGCTCGCGCATTCGCGCGCACTCGCACACGCTCTCGCACACGCTCTCACACACGCTCGCGCACTCGCACACGCTCGCGCACTCGCACACGCTCGCGCTCGCGCTCGCACACTCGCGCGCACGCGCACTCGCTCGCGCACTCGCTCGCGCACTCACTCGCGCACGCGCACGCACACTCGCTCGCTCGCGCACTCGCTCGCGCACTCGCTCGCGCACTCGCTCGCGCACTCGCTCGCGCACTCGCACACGCTCGTGCACTCGCACACGTGCGCGCACTCGCACACGCTCGCGCACTCGCACTCGCACTCGCACTCGCACATGCACACCAATTACATAAAATCCTAGCTTAAGAGATTCTGTTCCCTCCTCCGTCCCCTCCCTGTCAGTGGTTCCTGCTTGGGAATATTTAGAGGACCCCTCCCCACCTACCCCCCCCCACCCCCCACACACACCCGCACACACACTGCATTCCACCCCGAATGACTACAGGGTGACGTGCACGTGACTATTCAGTGCCAGGACACAAGCATTTCATTTAACATCCTGCACATGACGCTCACAGCCATCACCTGCACTCAGGTCAAGTGACGTCACAGGTTAAGACGCCACCACCCCCGCACTCCTTCCTACCAACGCACCCAAGACACCCTCAGAGGTCAGGTGACGTCACAGGTGTTCATGGCGTGGGCTTCGGCGTCTGCTCAGTTTCAGGGGTTTCACTCATTTGGGTTCACATACACGGAGCGGGGTGGGGGGGGGGGGCTTCCCTCCCTGGGCTTCCCTCCCTGGGTTTCTCTCGCTGAGTTTCTCTCATTGCGATTATGTCATTGGACTTTCCTTGGTGGGCTTCCAGGAGCTCTATTAAGGATTATGTCTTACAGCAGCTCTACTTGAATATTGTCTTCCAGTAGCTCAATTAAGGATTATCGCTTCCAATAACTGCATTATCATTCTCTCCCCTTGCGCATGTGCATCTTCCCAAGCCAGCATTTCCTAATCATCATGTATTCCTTGCATTTCCACAACCAGTCTTCCCTCCCTAGATCCCCTCCCCTCCCGAGCCGCCCTTTCCTACTCCCTCCCTAGGTAGCCAAACCTTACCCTGGCACCTCCGAGCACCACCGTCACTCTCCGCGTCCCCCTATTTCCTGTCAGGTTGGAGGTGAGAGTGTGTATTTGTGGGTGGGGGGGGGGGGCGGTCAGGTGGTGAGGTGGGTGTATGTAGGTGTGTGGGAGGGGGGGGGGGGGGGTGAAGATTAGTGGCGGGCCAACTGTGGCACTCGCAGGACCGTCATATCACTTATACACTCCGGGAGCGGGTGGTTAGCCCGCCACCCATAACTCACCGGCTGGCGGCACGGGGGCCTGGAGGAAGCCGAGGGACCCGGCCACTGGAGGAGGAGCAGGAGGAGGAGAGGGAGGAGTGGAGGGAGGGGGGAGGGGGGGAGGGGAGGGTAGCGGAGGGTAGAGGAAGGTAGAGAAGGGGATGGAGGGGAGTGGAGGGGAGGGGGAGGGGAGAGGTGAGGAGAGGAGAGGAGAGGAGAGGGAGAGGAGAGGAGAGGAGGTGAGGGAGAGGAGAGGAGAGGAGGGGGAGAGGAGAGGAGAGGAGGGAGGAGGAGAGGAGAGGAGAGGGGGGGGGGCGGGGGGTGGGAGGAGTTGGGAGAGAGGGGAGGCGGTGGGGGGGGGGGGGGGGGAGCGGGGAGGGGAGGAGGGGAGAGGAGGGGACAGGAGGGGCAGGAGGGTAGAGGAACGTAGAGGAGGGTAGACATGGGGAGAGGAGGGGAGAGGAGGGGAGAGGACGGGGCGAGGATGAGAAGGAAGGTGAGGAGGGCAAGGATGGGGGGGAGGGGGAATTGGGGGGGGAGGGGGAATGAGGGGGGTGAGAGGGGAAAAGTGAGGGGTGGAGGTGCAGTCCGCTCCCTCTTCGACTATGCCACGCCCACACTCCGTCTCACAGCCCTCGGGCTTGACAACCCCCAAACTTGCCTACCCAAGAACAAGATCTTCCTGAATGAGTTCTGGGAACTTGGGAACATCCAAAACCGGGCTGCCAGGCTTGTCCTCCGTGTTCCCAGCAGCACCAGGATTGAGATCCTCCTCCTTGAATCCGGCCTCCCTCCCCTCCACCTCCGAGACAAACAACTTCTCACCACCCACCTAATTTAATATAATCTGGTTGTTAAGGATGTTATCTGTTTGTCTGCTAAGTGGTTTGTGTCTAAATACCCATGCTGATGTCTTATGAAATAGGTCTATAGGGCCGCTCTGGCCATCCTCTCCAGGATTTCCAAGTCATCCTGGAACGCACTTGCTCGCTTCTACTGCCAGAATGCAGATATTATCAAGGTTGTCGGTCGCTCAGACCCTGACACCGAGGACTAGCAGGCCCCACCTTGTCCCATACCTGACTTGACACCACTACCAACTAACCACTAATTTTAACTAACAACTAACAGGTAACCCCACCCACTGCCTAACTAATTCCATCCTCACTTCACTTCTTCCTCTGGCCTTGGCTGGACTTACTGTCCATACCAGTGAATCTGGAGGGACTGAAGTTTGGATCCTGGTCGAGTCAAACCAATGACTTATAAAATAGGTACCTGTTGCTGCTCGGCGCTTGGCGTTATGAGGTCAGGACAGGGAGTGGGCGCAGTGTCAGGATAATTTGACTGTGTGGGACATCAAGTCATGGTGCTGGCGGTCTGATTTCCCAGTGGGGCAGCACTATAAAGTCACCATGAGTGTGCACTGTCACAAGTCGGTGCACATTCTGGTATGGCCTAGGGTCTTACTGGGGCGTAAAACTACACCAACCACCCAGCCTCCCCCGGCCCTCTCAGAGGACTGTGGTTGGGCTCTTAGGCTTCCTTTTTCCTTCACCCCCCCCCCCCGTACCCCCCCCCAAATTTCTCTGACCACTACCCACCGGAAGCCAACTCCTGGCCACATGGGACCGCTTTCAGCAGTGACCATACAGTGCTGCAGATTAGCAGCCTTCAGCGCACCAATGCGACTGAAAACTCCCCAAAAACAACAAAACAACACAAAAAGAAAGGCCCAAGCGCTCTGCTGCTACCACGCCATCACTCAGCGGACAGCGTGGGGGTGAGGGGGTGAGAGCCGGTAGGGGGTGCCTGGCCCACGTGGTTCCCTCCAGCGCGGCGGCGCGTGCGTCTCCCGTCAGCGCCGCATGCGCAACTACATAAGAACGTATTTCCGGCACCGGTGGTCCGCAAACGTAATGACTAAGAATATCGTATGGACACATTTAAACAAAAATTGTGGATGAGACGCCAACACCCCCCCCCCTCACACGCGCTACACACGCATACACATGCATACACATGCATACACACGCATACACACGCATACACATGCAGACACATGCATACACACGTATACACATGCATACACACGCATACACATGCATACACACGCATACACATGCATACACATGCATACACATGCATACACATGCATACACATGCATACACATGCATACACACGCATACATGCACTACATACATGCTACACACACGCATACACATGCTACACACATGCATACACATGCTACACACACGCATACACATGCTACACACATGCATACACATGCTACACACACGCATACACATGCATACACACATACACATGCATACACATGCATACACACATACACACGCATACACACGTGTACACACATACATGCACTACACATGCTACACACATGCGCTACACACACGCATACACAGGCATACACACGCATACACACGCATACACACGCATTGCTCAGCCATATGATTGGTTGGTTGTTGGAGTTCTGTCCTGGCAACATCTGAGGTCATGGCAAATTACGCGTGTCCGCCATTAACCCATTTGACATCAACTCGCGTGTATTAAAATACCGTTCACTTAAAGCTACATAGTTCAATGTTTCTTTTAAAATTATTCCTCTATTTTCTTAGTTAAATATGTCAGGTTGACAATTTAGGACATACAACTCATTATTCGGCAGTAACCTTGATGAAAAATGGCTAACTTGAACTGACAGAAGTCATAAATGATAATGTTGACCAGCTGGCAAAAACTCATTTAGCTGTGATCCAGATGTCCATCCCGCAAGAGTCACGTGATGTAAACTGACCTACTAATACATACGTAGCCTCCTGGAACCTGTCTAAGCTACACATGGTACTTAGAATCAGGACAAGGCTAATGAGGTCACAGTATTCACCTAATTTGACCTAATTTCCATAGTCCGATGGTTTTGAGTTTCTGTCTTTTCTGAGATAAAGACATTAGGTTGATGGTTACGATCCTATTTCCTTTATTTTGAAGTAACTTTTATTTTAAAGCCGCATAGTCCGATAAAGGCATCAAATGTTCAAAACCAAAACATTTATCTAGATGTGATCCTACATATCTAACTTAGATACTGATGCACTTATTAAGTATTTGTTGCCGCATTGAAGGGAATGGTGAGTTAATTAATATAATCTGTTACTGCTGAAGCCTATGGAGTCAGAGTTTTGGCGTGCTTGCCAAAATTACTTTTACATGTTTGAACTTCAAATATCTCCAAAGTTAGCCATTTATTCCAAAAGTTACTTGAAACTAAAGTGAGGTAGATTATAACCATCAACCTAATATATGCATCTCAGAAAATGACAGAAACTCAAAACCATCGGACTATGCAACGTTGGGTGGCTAACCTTTGAGATATTTGAAGTGCAAACATGCCAAATTAATTTTGGCAAGCAGGCCAATACTCTGACACCATATGATTCTGCAGTCACATATTCTATTAAATTGGCCCAGTATTACCTTATAGGTGGCAACAGATATTTAATAAGTGCACTAGTATCTAAGTTAGATAGGTAGAATCAAATATATATAATTGTTTTAGTTTTTAAAAGTTCATGTTTCCATCGGACTATGCAGCTTTGATAGCTTTCTCAAAATAGGTAGCCAAGGGGATGGCATTATACATTCACTGATTATTCTTGCTATGCTGTCCAAAATCATTCGTTAACGCACCAGTATCTACAGCAATAGAAATACACAGAATCAAATGTAAGTAAGCAAGTTAGCGAAACACCTGCAATGAGAGTTGTTGGTACAATCGGTTCTGTTGATGTAATTCAGTACGGAATAACTCCAAGCATATGTTCCATTGATGTAATTCAGTACTGAATAACTCCAAGCATCTGTTCTGTTGATGTAATTCAGTACTGAATAACTCCAAGCATATGTTCCATTGATGTAATTCAGTACGGAATAACTAAGCATCAGTTCCGTTGATGTAATTCAGTATGGAATAACTCCAAGCATATGTTCCGTTGATGTAATTCAGGACGGGAACACTCCAAGCATATGTTCAGTTGATGTAATTCAGTACGGAATAACTCCAAGCACATGTTCCGTTGATGTAATTCAGGACGGGAACTCTCCAAGCATATTTGATTTAATTCAGTACTGAATAACTCGAAGCATATGTTCCATTGATGTAATTCAGTACAGCATAACTAAGCATCAGTTCCATTGATGTAATTCAGTACAGAATAACTCCACGCATATGTTCCATTGATGTAATTCAGGACGGGAACACTCCAAGCATATGTTCTGTTGATGTAATTAAGTATGGATTAACTCCCAGCATATGTTCCGTTGATGTAATTCAGTACGGAATAACTCCAAGCATATGTTCCATTGATGTAATTCAGTACTGAATAACTCCAAGCATCTGTTCCGTTGATGTAATTCAGTACTGAATAACTCCAAGCATATGTTCCATTGATGTAATTCAGTACGGAATAACTCCAAGCATCAGTTCCGTTGATGTAATTCAGTATGGAATAACTCCAAGCATATGTTCCGTTGATGTAATTCAGGACGGGAACACTCCAAGCATATGTTCAGTTGATGTAATTCAGTACGGAATAACTCCAAGCACATGTTCCGTTGATGTAATTCAGGACGGGAACTCTCCAAGCATATGTTCCGTTGATGTAATTCAGGATGGGAACACTCCAAGCATATGTTCCGTTGATATATTTCAGTACGGGAACACTCCAAGCATATGTTCTGTTGATGTAATTAAGTACGGATTAACTCCCAGCATATGTTCCGTTGATGTAATTCAGTACGGAATAACTCCAAGCATATGTTCCATTGATGTCATTCAGGACGGGAACACTTCAAGCATATATCCAGTTTGTATGGGGGAGTGCTGTGCGGTAAGTAAGTGTTTTGATTTTGACAAAGTTATGTTTCATCGGACCATGCCACTTTCATAGTATAAGTGCATAACTTTTACCTGGCAAATACGGTGTCTTTGTGATGGGACCAGGGATGGCTGAATTATGATCAACAAGGCGGTTATGGTTCATATGTGCACATATCATATGTAGAAACGATGTGAGGGAGGGGGGTGAAAATGGGAAATATAGCGCCTAGAGCAGGAATCGAACCCACGTCTCTTGCATTCCAGGCCAGTGCGCTAACCATCACACCACCTAGGCTCCGGGATATGATCACCCTACCCACGCCTACCTGTCTGTGTGGCTCCTTGCTGGAAAGGTCAGTGCAGACTACTACACTCGTCCCCCTGGAATTGTAGGTTTGTTTAAATGGTCCATAAATCATTTAATGCTTTGGGATAGACACTCTCTAAGTTATAATGAGTGCAAAAAGGGAAGTAGTCCTTATACATGGTCGACCTAAGATACACCAAATTGGATCTGCAAAGAAAGGGGCAAGAGATGAGTCGCAGAAACGCCGAGATAGGACTCGTGTGTTTTTGCTTCATGCATCTTCAACGATGGGACTGGTTATTCGCACAGTGGCAGTGCAAATAACACTATGTGGTTTCCGTATTCCCACAGCGGCAGACAACCAATCAAAGCACCTGATTCGTCATGGTGGGATACACAAATTAAAAATGCCTTCCTAGTTAAATTTAAAAGAAATGGCTCCCACACGCAAGATATATATATTTTTTAATTCAAATAATCCTTCTCCCCACCCGAGGTAGGAAACAGCTGAAGATTTTGTATGGATGTATGACTTAGAATCCACGGACCAGTATTCGCACAGCCACTGTGCGAATAAGAACACCAAATACCGCTATTCACACCGTAGCTGTGTGAATAGCCATGCCCGTTCACAATGGACCAAGCTGCATGAAGAGTTGAAGCTAGAAAGCAGTGAACTCGCTAATCATATGAGAGGAGTTGCTAACTAATTTATTTTGCAGTGATGTGGTAATATTGATTAATTACTGCCATAATGTAAATGGATTTGACTGAAATCCTAATTTATTATATCAGTTATATAAGTTCATCAAAGTCACAATGAAATGTAGCAGGAATGTAACAGTGTAACATAGCCTAACATAACATATTGCGAGTGACTAAGCATCCTGATTCCAACACTTTTACTTCAATATCAGTGACACTTTATATGATTAGCTATCAAGTGACTAAGATAATGTCACACATTATATATCTAATGAGAAGAAAAGTCGATCACAGAGGCTGTACTGGGAGAAAAAAAAGTACAGCAAACATATCTTTGTTTTGGGGAGTGTTTCAGTCCAGATCACGTGGTCTGTGACATCAGGTCAAAGACCAGACTGGATGGCCGAATGAGTTGCTGATAGATCGTGCTGGTAGATCATGGGATCGTGGGGTCGTGGGTTTGAGTCCCGGTCGAGTCAAACCAACGACTTTAAAATTGATACTTGTCGCTTCCTAGCCAGGCACTCGGCATTATTAGGATAGTGCAAGGACTGGTGTGCTCAGTGTCAGGATAATGGGACTGAGTGGGATACCAGGTCATGGTGCCGGCGGCCTGGTTTCCCAGTGGGACAGCACTATAAAGTCGCCATGAGTGCGCACTGTCACAAGTCGATACCTGTCCTGATCTGACCTTAGATGTTGCTAGGACGTAAAACAACAACAAACAAACAAACATCAGGTCAAGACCTCCGAGAGGTCACAAGATTGACCTGCATTTTTTGTAGGTGTTTGGTTTCCATCAGTTGTTGTGTGAATTACATTCTTGTAAAGTCAGATTTATACTATAATGGCAGCCCCAATTGCCAATTGAAGGCACCACTATCTTAGTTGGATATGTAGGATCAAATTTATGTAAGAATCTTGGTTTCGAAAATATATTGATATCATTGGACCATGCACCTTTAAGTAGCAACAATTGGTAATTTTGTCACCCTCACATTATTTGGATCTGAGCCAATTAATCCTAGCCCTATCCTAGTAATACCAGGCGCCAATCTAGGTAGCGACAGGTCTAACATTTGTAAGGCTTTTCTTTGATGCTTGATTCAGGTAGGAATCGAACCCATGACCTCTGACCCGACCATCCCGGCTCCGTCACCAGTGAACCATGAGCCCACTTGGTGAGGTTAGTTAAGTCTACTATAATCCCATGAACAAAAATTTGGCCGTAACTTAGCATACCGTGGTGACCTTCCGTGACCTTCCATGACCTCTCGTGCAGGTCACGCGCATGCAGTACGGACCGCGCATGCGTAATTACTCATTTAGTTATACAATGCATAACTGAATATTCATAATCCGATGATTTTAAGTTTCAAACATATTGTTTTAAAATAAATATATTATGTTGATTGGTTGCTGGAGTTGTACGTCCTTGCAACATCTCAAGTCATATCAGGATCGGTACCGACTTGTGACACTGTGCACTCATGCCAATTTGATAGTGCTGCCCCACTCGGAAATAAGGCCGCCAGCACCATGACCTGATATCTCACTCAATCAAATTATCCTGACACAGAGCCAACCAGTCCTTGCCCTCTACTATTAATGCCGAGCGCCAAGCTAGGAAGTGACAAGTATAAATTTTGCATGTCATTAATTTGACTCGTCCGGGAATTGAACTCCCGGTCTCTCACACGGGAGGCCTGTGCTAAACCGATTCGGCCACCCCGCCCAGTATTGATACTAAGAGTACATATGATGGATATTAAAATCCTAGTTCAGTGCTTTGGTATCATAAATGTGACGCTATGATCAGACTATGCAGCTTTAACACCCATATGGTCATAGACTTCCAGACTCATCATTTATAAAAGGGCTCAGACATAGCTCAGGTTGTGGTAGCGTGTCCACCTGTGATGGGTTATCCTATCGATCCTGCTCAGTGGACACATTTGTAGTTGGGGCTATTTTCCATTCCAACCAGTGGCCCACAACTGGTTCATCAAAGGCTGTGATTTGGGCTGGCCTGTCTGTGGAAAAGTGCATATAAAAGACCCCCATGCTGCTTATTGGAAAGAGTAGCCTATGTGGTATGTGGCGGCAGCAGGTTTCCTCCAAAGAAATATGTCAGAGTGACTGTATGTTTGATGTCCAATAGCTGATGATGAAAATCAGTGTGCTCTAGAGGAGTTGTTAAATAAAACAAACTTTTCCTTTTTTTCCACCTCCACCCCCCCCCCCCCACTCACTAACCTGCCCACCCACCCTCACTGCACCCATTATTGTCGGTCGTAACCAGGTCTTCCTGGAATTGACATTTACTGCTCTTTATTTTCTTCATCTTTTTTTCTTACACCGAGGTCATTAGTTCCACTATGGAAGGTGTGGAGTTCTAATCCCGGCCGTGTCAAAGCAATGACTTATAAAATTGATACCAAGTATTGTCACTATCTAGCCTGGCACTCGGCATGAAAAGGATATGGCAAGGACTGGTTAGCACAGTACCAGGATAATGTAACTGAGTGGGATATCGGGTCACAGTGCAGGTGTCCTCGTTTCCCAATGGGGCAGCACTATAAAGTCACCATGAGTTTATTGTCATAAGTCAGTACCCATTCTGATATGACCTTGGATATTGCTAGGATGTAAAACAACAAACAAACAAACTCAGCACAGAGACAATATGCATCTTCTGAGTTGCCGCCTGTCTGCTGGTTTCTGAGGAGGTACTGAAACTGCGTCCCGGCATCTTTACACACCTGGCGGTTCAGGGATATCCTCCTCAGACCTATCCATCACTTTTTTTTTTCTTGAAGATGTATACTGCCTATCATGGATAATTCTGAATAGACTTGTTTTCACCATTAGACAGTTTGTCGATAGAAAGCCCGAGCCTACACTTTTACCAACCCAAAAGATTTGTAACCTCCCACACCACATAGACATGGTATGAGAGCAACCAGCCTTTGATGACGCTGTAAGTTATACACAGCGGTGGAAATCCAAATTGGCAGAGCTGGGGGGACGGGGAATCAAACCATCGACCTCCAGATTAGGAGTCCTACCTAGTCCTAACCACTCTGCCACAGAGAGCACCACAAACGGCGCTATTCGTTAAACTCCCTTTGAACCTATAACCACAGGTCACGTTCCTGATCACCAAGCGCCAAAGCTTTCTTGCCCTACATTTGCTTTTTTTTAAAAATTGGGTTGCGGTAATATCGCACTAACAACTATTCTACGTTAGATAAAAAGACCACTTCACGTGTGCGATATGTAGCAGTGTATGACGATGCAGTGTGATTCAGCTCCATTCGTAAGATAGACCAGTGGCCTGATGGGTGGGTGGGTCGACACTCAACACTGGTATCTCAGAACTGATATATTGTTAGGCAATAGAGTGGTCTGCCTCCGCACATGTGCACGTGATATCGCCCAAGCCTCGGGTTTTTTTGTTGGGTGGGGGAGGTGGGGGGAGCATGTCAAAGGTCACTTCCGGCAAAGTAGTTTTTTTGTTTTAGTTTTGTTTGTTCTTGTGTGTGTTTTTGTTATTTTTATTTTGAGGGGTGGTGTGGGAATCGGGAGGTATGTTTTCTGGTGAGCAAACATATCAGTTAATTGATTAGGCAGAAGCTTTACATCGCTGGACCATTTCACAGCGAGGCAATTGTGATCCTGCTACCCCAGACTTGGAGTGCATTATAGTGCTTCCCAATTGGGATACCATTCCACTGACACCTGGCATCCCACTCACTCAGCACACTATCATGACACTGCACAAATCAGTTGGTGCCATTTGCTCACAAGTCACATTGCCAAGCACCAGGAAGCCAAGCTAGAATAATGTTGTACTTATTTACTTTCACTCAGCAATAACCAAGCTGTCCAGGACCGCCTTGTCCCAGCACTCAGTGCTTATCTCTACTGGCACACAGTGGAGGAACTCAGAGAATGCAAATAAACCAAGATGGCGGCCAGCCACTCAAAGCTCTCGATTTGATTTTTGGCATTTTACACAAATCTACACGATTATGTCGTGGGGGTGATGAAAATGGGAAATATTGCGCCTAGAGGGGGACTCGAACCCACATCTCTTAGTATTCTGGGCCAGTGTGCTAACCATTACACCACCTAAGCTCCCTGATATCAACACACTACCCATGCCTACCTGTCTATGTTGCTCCTTGCCTGAGAGGTCAGTGCAGACCACTACACTCGTCCGCTGGAATTGTAAGTCTTTTAATGCTTACAATTACATACATACAGGCAATGCACTAACACATACATACACAGGGTAGGTTCAACAACCATACAGCTTGTAGCTTGTACAGGATCATGGTCACGGCAACCAGTGTTGTGGGGGTGATGAAAATGGGAAATATTGCGGCTAGAGCAGGACTCGAACCCACATCTCTTAGCATTCCAGGCCAGTGTGCTAACCATTACACCACCTAAGCTCCCTGATATCAACACACTACCCACACCTACCTGTCTATGCGGCTCCTTGCATGAGAGGTCATTGCAGACCACTACACTCGTCCCCTGGAATTGTAAGTCTTTTAATGCTTACAATTACATACAGACAGGCAATGCACTAACACATACATACACAGGGTAGGTTCAACAACCATACAGCACAAAGCTTGTATAGGATCATGGTCACGGCAACCAGTGTCGTGGGGGTGATGAAAATGGGAAATATTGCGCCTAGAGTGGGACCCGAGCCCACACCTCTTAGCATTCCAGGCCAGTGTGCTAACCATTACACCACCTAAGCTCCCTGATATCAACACGCTACCCACGCCTACCTGTCTATGCGGCTCCTTGCCTGAGAGGTCAGTGCAGACCACTATAATTATATCAATTCTTCACGTGAAAAAATAGCAGGGTGTGGTAGATAAGACTTGAACATTAGATTAGATTGCAAATTCATGGGGTTATGTCAAGTATGTCAACTACCCAGCCTTCCGACACGTTCTCCATTGGGTTGTTTAGCAGCTCTGTCACATTAACTAGGGAGTGGTGTTGTCATGTCCATAACACAAGTTTGTTTGTTTGTTGTTTTATGTCCTAGCAACATCTAAGGTCATATCAGGACAGGTACCGACTTGTGACAGTGCACACTCATGGCGACTTTATAGTGCTGTCACACTGGGAAACCAGGCCATCAGGCCACCAGCACCATGACCTGATATCCGACTCAGTCACATTATCCTGACACTGAGCCAACCAGTCCTCTTAATGCCGAGTGCCAGGGTACTAAGTGACAAGTATCAATTTTTAAGTCATTAGTTTGACTTGACCAGGATTCGAACCCACAAACTCATGGGTTCGGATCTCACGATCTACCAAAACCGGAGACGGACGCTCTACTCATTCGGCCATCCCGTCTGGTCGTCCATAGCACAACAATGATACAATCTTCTCTATAAGATCTGTAATACTGATAGGCCATGTCATATACAGCCAGTTCCCCCTGGTCTGTATTAGATGCAACGCGAAGACACAAAGAGAAATGTACGCTTCACCGTTTATTGCGTCTACTTCACTCATCGCAGTGTCACAGATCCAAGTTACCCACCCTCTGACGGGCAAAGCCACAGGTAACCTCTCATGGTGGTGGGTGGGGGCACTAGCCGGTCCAGACGGGGGGCGGGGGGGGGGGCGGTCCACCCAGGAATCATCTCTGGCTAGCCTGCTGCTGCCATTTGTCGCTGCAGAAAGTTAGTTTTATTTAACGACGCCTCTAGAGGAACATTTTTATCATCGGCTATTGGACATCAAACATATGGTCATTCAGACATATTTCTTTGGAGGAAACCCGCTGCCATCACATAGGCTACTCTTTCCAATAAGCAGAAAGGGGTCTTTTATATGCAATTTCCCACAGACAGGACAGCACATACCACAGCCTTTGATGAACCAGTTGTAGACCACTGGTTGTGTCGCTGCATAAGGACAAGAGAAGTCAGTGTAATACATAGTAGCTTATATAGGTCTACTATAATAGAATAGCAGGTTTTCCTCAGAAGAGCTGTGGGTTGGTTGTTGGAGTTTTACATGCGAGCAACAGCTAAGGTCATATCAGGACATGTATCGACGTCTGACAGTGCGCACTCATGGCGACTTTAGAGTACTTCCCCATTGGGAGTGAGAGACCACGCCACCAGCATCATGACCTGATATCCCACTCAGGCACATTATCCTGTCACTGAGCCACCCAGTCCTTGCCCTATCCTAATACATGTAATGCCGAGCGCCTGGCTAGGAAGTGGCAGGTATACATTTTTAAGCTAGTGGTTTGACTCGACCAGGGCAATACGGGGGACGGACGCTCAACTCATTCGGCCATCAAGGGCTGTGGGAGTAGCGGGTCTAGTCCTACTGCTAACATTAGTAACAGGAAGCTTTCACAGTACAGGTGCACATGTACTCAGTGGGGTAATCTCAGAGCGCATAAGCCAAAACCATAGAGAGGGAGGAGGAGGGGGAAAAAAGCAAATTATACTTTTGTTTATTAGCCTTAATTTGCCGACCACTAAATGCACATCTTCAACCAGCCCTTGACTACCATGATTTCATGATTGTATTTACTTTGAGCTTGATTTAACCACAAACATGTAGCAAGGTAACTGTATGGTTTCCCTAAGGGGTGATCTTTCAGCTGAGCAACCAACGTGACATAAAATTAAAGTTCACAGTTGTGCAAAATGCATTGTTACAACAAAGTGGCAATTGACATTTTTCAAAATAATAATAATAATAATAATACAAATAATAAAAATACAAAAATGAGAAGAAGACAAAGAAGAACATGTATTAAACCTTATCATTCATCAGTCATGGGGTTTGATACCCTCAGCCCACTGTCGGATAAAGGCCCGAATCTTCGAAATTCGTCCGAGAAAAGAAACCAAAATTGTGTATTTCTCTTCAAGACGAAATACACAGGACTCGGTTTCCTTTTCTCTAATCTTATCTACCTCATCTCATGAGAAGAGATAAGACTAACATTGCCTCTAAACTGAACTAATTATGCACTACTGTTTCCAGCTGACACTACCTTGTCTAACCGGTGGTACCACGATTGTCTTTTTGTTGTAAACCAACCCACCCTCTGGCGTCAGTGACAAGAACTAATCTTGTGGGCAGTTACTCTCTTCTTTTTTTTTCTTTTTTTTATTGAGGCTGTATTTATACTGTCCATAGCACCCAGGTACCCAGGCTTGTTTTCAATGCTGGCCAGTTGTAGTGTTGGTGTTATCTTACCACACAGTGGCTGCTGATAAGTTATTTGTTTGCCTGCATTTCAGTAGCAGATAATAGCCTCTCTGTGGAAAAAAAATATCAAAGAGGATTTCCACCACCAAGCCGCCCTCTGATGATGATGATGATGATGATAGCTTAATGGTGTGGGTAGCAGCTGACCATGACTGTGTGGAAAAGGTCTATTTTGGAAGTCTTTCATTCGACTCGGCCGAGGATCCATCACGGGAAGCAGAACGCTGTACCGCTAGGCAGCACTTCCGGTCGCACGGGGAGGGGCCGACGGGAGGTGCCTGGGTGCAGGCGGGTGGGGGGTCGGAGATGAGGGGGTGCCCCGGGGGGGGGGGGGGGGGCAGGGCCACGGCCCCGGTAAACTTACGGTGATCTACTTACTGCGCCCACCCCCCCCCCACCACCCCCAACCTACTCCCAAGCCCCACCCTCACCCCCACCCCCACCGCCCCACCAGCACAACACCCATAACTCCAACCCTCACCCCCCACCCCACCCCCACCGTCGCCCCCAACACCACAACACTCCAACCCCCACTACCCAAAACCAAACTCCCAACCTCAACCCTCAAAGTCAAACCTCCCCAGTCGCACCACCCCACACCACTCCCAACCCTCACTACCCGCACCACCTCCATCAACCACCACCACCACACCCCCAACCTCAACCCTCAACCCCCCCCCCCAGT
>CM059194.1:2903290-3018196 GCA_030323885.1 Branchipolynoe longqiensis | reverse complement strand
GTGGAGCACGGGCCTCACATGCGAAAGATCAGGAGTTAGGTTCTCGGTCGAGTCAAACCAATGACTTATAAAATTGACACTTGTCGCTTTCTAGCCTGGCGCTCTGCATTAATAGGATAGGGAAAAGACTGGTTAGCTCAGTGTCAGGATAATGTGACTGAGTGGGATATCAGGTCATGGTGCCAGTGGCCTGATTTCCCAGTGAGGCAGCACTACAAAGTGGCCATGTGTGCACTGTCACAAGTTGGTACCCATCCTGAAATGACCTTAGATGTTGCAAGGATGTAAAACTCCCAACAACCATCCAATCTGTAAAAGTACAAAATTATAACCAGGTACATTTAAAGATTAAAATGACCAAATTTGATTAATTATATCTATATAGTTGACCAAATGGCATTGGATATCAAACATGAAGGTGTGGGGGGGGGGCAGCAACGGCCACCTCATTTCCCTGCCCAACCCTTACGGTTTTGCAGTAAGGTGTACGATATTTTAGGTCCCCATTATCATGAATATACTAATAGTATCTAAATCTTATGAATTATTATGTCCAAAATGCACCAGAGAGCATCTAAGATTTTAAAAGGGATGGGGTCATACATGCAATGATTAGCACACATATGTTGCCACTAATCATTAGTTAATGCGCCAGGATCTAAGTTGCATATATAGGATCAAATTTAGGTAATTGTTTTGATCTTGACAAAATTATATTTCATCAGCCCATGCAATCTTAAGTCTCTCCTCAGAGTCAGTGTCATTGTCTTTTTGTTAGTTTGTTTGGTGTCATTGTAGATATTTTATTTGTCAGAATAAATCATTCATCAGCACGGAAGGACCAATCTTCCAAACATATGTAATTACAACTATTTACGCAGTTCTTTTTGTGATGACACTAAATGTGAGTAATAGGGTGGTGTATGACAATGGGAAAAGTGTTGGCGATAATATGTTATGTACTATGGGATGGTGTATGATAATGGGGAAAGTGTTGGCGATAATATGTTGTGTACTATGGGATGGTGTATGACAATGGGGAAAGTGTTGGCGATAATATGTTGTGTACTATAGGATGGTGTATGATAATGAGGAAAGTGTTGGCGATAATATGTTGTGTACTATAGGTGTATGACAATGGGAAAAGTGTTGGCGATAATATGTTATGTACTATGGGATGGTGTATGATAATGGGGAAAGTGTTGGCGATAATATGTTGTGTACTATGGGATGGTGTATGACAATGGGAAAAGTGTTGGCGATAATATGTTATGTACTATGGGATGGTGTATGATAATGGGGAAAGTATTGGCGATAATATGTTGTGTACTATGGGATGGTGTATGACAATGGGGAAAGTGTTGGCGATAATATGTTGTGTACTTTGCTTCATTTTCTTTCATCAGTCATGTTTCATTGTTTTACTGTGTAGTACACTGACCTCTCAGACAAGCAGCCACATAGACAGGTAGGCGTGGATAGGGTGATTGCATCAGTGAACGTAGATAGTGTAATGGTTAGCACCCTAGCCCTGACATGGAAAGAGGTGTGACTTCAAATCTTGCTCTAGGCGCAATATTCCTCATTTTCATCACAGCCACAACAGTCGTTATTGTCACCTGGATCCCATACACGCTATGCATTGTATGGTTGTTGAACCTACACGGTGTATGTATATAATGTAGGTGCATTGCTTGTAATTTGTATGTGTGTAATTGTAAGCAGTAAACACCTTATGTGTATGTGAACCATTTAAAAGACTTACAATTCCAGGGGGCGAGTGTAATAGTCTGCATTGAGCTTCCAGGCAGGGAGCCACATTGATAGGCATGGATAGGGTGATTGCATCAGGGAATGTAAGTAGTGTACTGCTTAGCATACTTGATTGATGATTGATTGGTGGTTGCTTTACGCCGTTTCGGCAGCAAAGGCCATGTTCACGGCGAGGATAGCATGCTGCCTACGGAATGGCAAGACGTGTGGGTTCGAATCCTGCCCTAGGCGCGATATTAGTAATCAATCAAGTTCAATCAATAGTTCCGTCCTCTAGTCGAGGGTTGGATGCAATGGTTCTCTACTTGTCCCGATGGTGTGCTGTTCTGATAGACTGTGAATAATTCAAGCCTGTCCACTGTGAAATATTTGTAAACCATGATGTTCTCATGATGTAAACCATTAGTAATCATTGTTTGGTAAATGATCATTTTGTAGTCAGTGAATAAAGGTACTGGTCTTCCAGCTATATTATGTTACATTTTTCATGTCCTGTCAACATCTAAGGTCATATCAGGACGGATACCGACTTGTGAAAATGCACACTCATGACAACTTTATAGTGCTGCCCTACTCGGAGACCAGGCCATCAGCACCATGACATGATATCCCACTCATGACTCAGGTCACATTATTCTGACACTGAGCCAACCAGTCCTTGCCATATCCTAATAATGCTGAGCGCCTGGCTATGAAGCAACAAGTACCAATATTTAAGTCATTGGTTTGATTCAACTGGGGTCGACCTTGTATTGTTATCTAGATATTTAGTAGAATCTAGTAGAAGTTTAGTAACGTGCTTTCGAATCACACAAGCTAGCAAAACGGAAGACGGTTGGTCGGTCGGTCTGGTCTTCACACATATATTCAAATATAAACAAAGTTTGTAGCAAAGGACAACAATTCTTGTTAGATCTCTCATCTTCCCATTACCACCACCAGCACCACAAACAACAGAAATGGGATCAGTGACCTGTTTATGATGAGAACTCATGTTTTTAACCCCCCTCACCCCACCCCCCGATAACACGCACACACCCATTCACCAAGCTTTCATAGATTAAGCGCGATTCGAAAGAGTAGCCTATATGGCGGCAGCGCGTTTCCTCCAAAGAGATGTCAGAATGACCATATGTTAGACGTCCAATAGCCGATGATAAAAATCAATCTGCTCTAGAGGCGTCGTTAAATAAAACTAACTTTTTGATTAAGCGGGAGTCATGCACACACACACACACACAAAAAGTGATTTTTTTTAAAGAGAAAAAAAAGGAAAAGAAGAGAAAAATAGGCGTCTACTGCGACCTTTTAGTTGGAAGGTCATGGGGCCATGGTTGCTTTAGCGTACACCTGTTGGCACGTTGCCTTAGTGCTCGCTTTGAATCTTCCCCCCACCATCCCCATTGATGCGCGAAAAGGAAGAAGGCAAAGCGGGGGTGGAAAGAAAGGCGTTTTTATTGACGCCTCAACAGAGGAGCAACAGAGTATACAGAGGAAGAGAAAGGCTCATGAGGAGCAATGCAGATGAGAATAGAGTAAAAAAGGGGCTCATAAGGAGCAAATGGAAGATAGGGCTCATGAGGAGCAACAGGGAGGTAGAAGATAATAGGAGAGTTCAGGCAGAGTCAGATGTCTGTGGGTGGTCAGCGAGGGGGTGCCGAGGAGCCCTCCACCACTGAAAGAGAAGAGATAGGAGATAGTTGGGTGGGTGGGTGGAGAGAAAAGGGTGAGATGCTGGGAGGCGGCAGGAGGGCGAGTGCCTGAGGGAGGCCGGCGGCGGCCTTATAAGGGGAGGGGGACGGGCGACAGCAGGTGAGGTGTGAATGCTGCCGGCCCGGGGGAGGGCGAGAGGCGGTGAGCAGCGGGCGTCGGGTGAGGCGCGAATGCTGCGCGACAGGGGGGCGGGGGAGGGAGCGGCGCGCGGCGGCGTCGGGTGAGGTGTCAGTGCAGTGGACAGCCCGGGGCGGGGGAGGGTCTCTCCCTTTCCTCGCATCAAACGTAATGCTTCGCATTACGACCGATGCGCGAAAAGGAAGAAGGCAAAGCAGGGGTGGAAAGAAAGGCGTTTTTATTGACGCCTCAACAGAGGAGCAACAGAGTATACAGAGGAAGAGAAAGGCTCATGAGGAGCAATGCAGATGAGAATAGAGTAAAAAAGGGGCTCATAAGGAGCAAATGGAAGATAGGGCTCATGAGGAGCAACAGGGAGGTAGAAGATAATAGGAGAGTTCAGGCAGAGTCAGATGTCTGTGGGTGGTCAGCGAGGGGGTGCCGAGGAGCCCTCCACCAAAGAGTAGGGCAGGGCTCGAGGCGCGCCCGAGGCGGGGGCGCGGGGCACCCGAGGCGGGGGCCGGAGATCTGGGTGAGAGGAGGGTCGTGAAGGCGGTGTCGTGAGGTCGGCGGCTGGGCTGTCTGGGGAGGGTCCCTCGTGAGGCTGGGCTGTGTCGTCTGAGGTGTGAGGTGCGGGGTGAGGGTTCCCTGTGTGGGCGGGAGTGTCCGGGGCCTACGTCGACAAGGGGTGGGCGGCCAAAGATAGAGGAGGCCCGCTCCTTGGAGGGATCCGGTGAGGAGGTCCGGCGAGGTTTGAGCAGGATCTCGGGGCAGGCCGTGATCTGTTGAGGCGCCTGGAGGGTGGCGGCCTCGGTGCCCGAGGGCTGGTCCCGAGGCGCCGGGGGGGAACCCGGGGCCGAGCTCGGCGAGGCGCCTCCCGGTGCTTGAGGTGGTTGAGGTGGCGGGGGAGGGTCCTCCCCCCGGCGACGTGTGCCCGAGGTGCCGGGATGGGCGGTGTGTTCGGCGCCGCTCCCCCGGCGAGATGTGCCCGAGGTGCCGGGATGGGCGGTGTGCTCTGCGCCGCTCCCCCGGCGAGGAGTGCCCGAGGTACTGGGATGGGCGGTGTGCCGTACGCCGTCCGCCGCCTCGGGGTGGGCGGTGGCGTCCCCTCGGGCGCGCCGGTGAGAGGGCTGCCGTGCTCGTGCTGGGGGCGCACTGCCCCCGGCAGAGTCGCTCGAGGCGGCGGCGGAGGGCAGGGGTCGCCCGGGGCGCGCGCCCGAGGTGCTGGGGCGGTCGGCGTGGTGCAGGGGGCTTGTCGCCTCGGCGCAGGCGAGGGGCTCCCCGGTGGTCCTCGGGCGTCCAGGCGGGCGAGGCGATAGAGGGCCTCAAGGTGGAGGACGGCCGCGAGAAACGCCGTTGTCCCGGCGCCCGAGGCGGGGTCCGAGGGAGACACCGGGGCCGAGGAGGGCGATGCGCCTCCCGGCGCGCCCGAGGAGGGTCCCGGCCTGGCCAGCGCGGTCGCCCGGGAGCTGTGGCGGCCCGTGCCCGTGCCCTTTCCGTGTCTGGGCATCCTGGAGCGGTCCGAGGGGATGCAGCGGTCCGAGGTGAAGAAATCCCAAAGAGAAAAGGGTGAGATGCTGGGAGGCGGCAGGAGGGCGAGTGCCTGAGGGAGGCCGGCGGCGGCCTTATAAGGGGAGGGGGACGGGCGACAGCAGGTGAGGTGTGAATGCTGCCGGCCCGGGGGAGGGCGAGAGGCGGTGAGCAGCGGGCGTCGGGTGAGGCGCGAATGCTGCGCGACAGGGGGGCGGGGGAGGGAGCGGCGCGCGGCGGCGTCGGGTGAGGTGTCAGTGCAGTGGACAGCCCGGGGCGGGGGCGGTCTCTCCCTTTCCTCGCATCAAACGTAATGCTTCGCATTACGACCAACCCTCCACTTTCCCTCCACCATCGTCTAAGGTTAGGCGGATACCAGCAAGTGACCACAGGTCACCTGGTGGGTGTTTGTTTGTTTGTTGGGGTTTTACATCCTGGCAATTTCTGAGGTCATATCAGGACGGGTAGCGACTTGTGTGTGACAGTGTGCACTCATGGCGACTTTATAGTGCTCCCCCACTCGGAGTCCAGGCCACCCGATATTCCACTTACCCACATTATCCTGACACTGAGTTAACCAGTCCTTTCCCTATCCTATTAGTACTGAGCGCCAGGCTAGGAAGGGACACATATCAATTTTATAAGTCATTGGTTTGACTCGACTGGGAACCGAACCCAGCCAGGCCCGTGCTGTACTGATTCGGTCCCGGCGCCCGGTCTACTGATGCTTACAGAAGGTTGTTATTTTTGTTGAAGATTTATACTGCCTGTCATGGATAAGTCTGAATAGACTTGTTTTCACAATTAGACAGTTTGTCGATAGAAAGCCTGAGCCTACACTTTTACTGACCCAAGGGATTTTTAACCTCCCACATGACATAGACATGGTATGAGAGCAACCGGCCTTTGATGATGCTGTAAGTTATACACAGCAGTGGAAATCCAAATAGAAAGAGTTGGGGGGCACTGGGAATCGAACCACCAATCTTCAGATTAGGAGTCCGAGCTAGAAAAAGGTCAGACACTCTAACCACTCCGCCACAGAGAACACCACAGTCAGATCTCACGACACCCTCCCGATTTGGAGACGCTAAACAGACGCAGAGCCGACCGGCCGCGGTGGCTGAATAGGTAGAGTGCAGGCTTCCCATGCGGAAGGTCAGGAGTTAAAAACTCGGCTGAGTCAAACCAATGACTTACAAAATTAATACTTGTCACTTCCTAGCCAGGCTCTCAACATTATTTTGTTGCCAGGACATTTTGGGTTCTGCCCCCCCCCCCCCCAGTGTCATGGGAACCCATCGGCAACGATTTGTTTGGTTTCATGACAGAAGTGATGGGAATCGAGTATTATCAGATTAACTTACAGATTATCTAACAGATCCACTTCTGGCTGATCTTGGCCCTATTGGGCATCTAATGCCAGCTCGTTATGGTAAACAAGCGCTATTTCTTTGCACACATATGGAGGTCAACGGAGCCCTGAAGTCATATAAGTGTGGGTGTCGTCTCCAATGTATATCCAGCCTTCTCTCAAATGCTTCCACTGTGTAATGTATGCAGTTGTTGAGTGGCTAGTGTCTGAGCGCTGAATGGCGAGCTGCTCGGTGCTGGTCACGTGACAGAGTTTTTGGCGGGAAAACTGCGTGGGTAGGGGGTGGCTGTTCAGTGCAGCATTGGCCCCAAGGTGGCGCCACCATATTTAGGGGGTCGCTGGTTTAAGTTCTGGGGTTTGGGCCTTGGTTAAGGAGTATTTATAGTGTTGCTGAATTTGAAGGTGTCTCTTGAAAATACCTTAAATTTGAAAATACCCTGAAAATGTCTTGAAAATTGACCTAATGCCGAAAGAAAATCCTTGAATTTGTTGAATTGTTTAACTTTGGGGAAGGAGAGAGAGCAAATTTGATTGACAACAGTGTTTTGAATCGCCAAGTGTGTGATTATTAACTAATCTAGGACAATTGTTAAGTATAATAAATATGTTAATTACCTAGTTGCTTCTTTTGCTTGATAAAAATAGCATACAGAGACCTGGTGAAGTAAGACCGTAAAGATTGACATATTATATACTCATTATAATGTGATAATTTGTCGGCCTTACAAAATAAATTTTCTACCTGAAAAGGCCCTAAAAAGGGCCTAAAAGGGCCTTAAATTTGATTGCTGAATAGCTATATGAACCCTGTGTTACAGGACTTTACACTTTAATACATTGTTCCCTTCGTGACGTCATTGTTTCATGTAGGGATGCGGCTGCTGATGGAGCCTCATGCTGACGAAGTGATGGACAAACTGAACTCTTTACTAGAGGACACCAAATTCAACCCATTCCATTATAAATCAAGGAACAGTCGCATTCTCTCTGGGGAGGAGGAAGGCGCCTTCGCATGGATTGCGGTCAACTACCTCAACGGCTACTTTTCAGGCGGTCAGTTCATATTTGTATAACCTCCTTGCAGTTCGCCTTTTCTGTTCTTGTTTATTTATGATCTGAAACTGGGTACCATATATATGGTTTCCATGTTACGATAGTGAGAATTAATTCTATTTTTTTATTTTGTTGGTAGCAAGTCAAATAGTTATTGTCGCCTCTGAGTTAAGTATGTTAGCGACATGTATTTAATCTATGCCATGTGTATTACATGTATTTAATCTATCCCACAAAATGTATCAAAAGTATGTTTTATGGTTTTGTGCTAAAGTGAAAATCTTGGATTTACACATAGGCACCAAGCATTTACAAAAACTTTGTTTCAAATTTTTTTCCGACTTTTTTTCTTTTAACACATAATGTTGTTTGCTTAACTGTCATCAGTCAAATCTTGTTTGAATTTGTTGCATATGTTAAAATTATGTTGCGGATATGTGTTTGATTTCCATGTTCCACCAGGGATTTTAACAATAACATATTGCTCAATTTGTATAAGATCTAAATCAAAAATGTGAAATAGCTTTTTTTTCCAACTCTGATATATGCACACAATGTAAACCCTTCATTATGAACATGGATTCTGCTATTATTTGGAATCTTTTCTGCTATTGGTTGGAAGGTTTTCACTGTTGATCCCCATGTCACACATTGTTGGTACACATTTTCAGATATGGCTTTGGTACAGGGAGAAGGTTACCTTTCATGGTGATTCACCAATCCACCAATGGGAGGGAAAAGATACTGTCGTGGGGGTGATGAAAATGGGAAATATTGTGCCTAGAGCGGGACTCGAACCCACATCTCTTTGCATTCTGGGCCAGTGTGCTAACCATTACACCACCTAGGCTCCCTGATATCAACACACTACCCACGCCTACCTGTCTATGTGGTTACTTGCCTGAGAGGTCAGTGCAGCCTACTACACTACCTTTGTGTGGTGATCAAGCTAGTAAGATAAACACAATTTAAAATGTCACGCAACCCCTATTTTGATTAGACAACCACTATTTCGATGATGTCAGAAAATTGTGATTGATGCACATATTTTTGGGGGAAAGTATAATAGCGATACTACACAATGTAACCCCCCCCCCCTTGGGTGCATTATCCCACTTCTGCTTCCACGTTGTGTGTCCATTTTGCAATTATTTACAATAATTCAAAATTCATGACTACGGGCTTGATATGTACCCCCCCCTCCCCTTGGGTGCATTATCCCACTTCTGCTTCCACGTTGTGTGTCCATTTTGCAATTATTTACAATAATTTACAGATTCTTTGATACAGGTTTTCTTATTCTTGTTGCCAGTTAGGCCAACAAGAAAAACATTCATGTTTCCGGTTGCAGGGTAAAATTGTGTTGGGTCTGGAGGTAGGGTTTTTTCTTTGCTTTATAAAGTTGTTTTTAATTGTCACTATTGTCATTTCAGTACGGTACTGTTAGTATTACTAGAGCATGTTGGCATATTGAAGAAAGTGGAACACTACAGACGGGATCACGGTTCCGAGTGCGCATGCGCTGAAAACGGCGTTGGGAGCAAAGCAAAGGCATACAGCCATTGAGTTTACCGATACGCATTGGCCAAAACTGCCATTTTATTCAAAAATAGAAATACATAACAATTTGGCACAAACATGGACGGAAGGATGCAATATAATAATATAATGAATATGTTTAAGACACAACTCTCCATAATTAATCATGTTGAGCTAAGAAACATACAATTTCAGTCACTTTACAGGCTGATGTTTACATCACCATTGATTAGCCAGAAGTAATTCTTGTTCTAAATATTAAAATGTCAAATGTGTCAACAAAAACTTGTTTCAAAGAAATATATAACCAATATCTGATTAACCCTACTCATTTTCTATTTCTACATATGTCATTAACCATAGGATATAAATAAAAACATTAATAAAATAAGTAAAACTGACTCTGGCTATGGCTCTACCGCTAGTCTTAGTACCCAGATTTGTCTAAATCTAAATGCACATGGCATAAGATGCGCTGATTATATTGATGTAAATGCAAAGCTGGATAAATGATTAATATCTTAATTTATTATATATATTTGTTTAGTTGGTATTCTATGTTTCAAACAAGCGCTGAGATGAGCTGAAACTAGCACATTTCATAGCTGCACCCAGTGTATTAGTAGGTACTCCAAAGTGATTTCTATTTTCAACAGGTCAGTATTACATCTTATATATTTGTACAGATCTTTTAAATTGAATCTCAATGATATAAAAATCATTTAGATCGATTGAATAGCTGCAAAGTTATGAGTGTTTAAAGATTGATTTATTTTGCCCCGATTTGTGCACATTTCCAAATTAGCCAAATCTTGGATTTTAGGATCCCACCTGGAAGCTATTTTGCATATGATCTGTCCAATATTAAAGAATCTCATTCTCTATAGTACAAATAAGAAGCTCAATTTTTTACAGACCATCACTGTTACTATTCTTTCTGAAATTTCATGTCAAACTTGCTAAATTCCTTAATTTCCAGCAAACACCAATAATAAATTCAGTAAAATATAGAAAAATAGCATAACTCCCGTTCTAATTGTCCTATCACAGCAATCTTTATACCAAAATAACCAGAATCAAAAGCTCTACATGATGACATACTTTTCTAACTGCTCAGAGAAAGAAAGACAACATTCAATTTTAGGCATCGCGAGCTGACAATAAAATTAAGAAAAATAGCATAACTCCCATTCTAATTGTCCGATCACTGCACTCTTTATACCAATGTAACCAGAATTTAAAGCTCTACATGATGACATCATTTTCTAACTGATCAGAGAAAGAAAGACAACATTCTCTTTTAAGCATCGCGAGCTGACAATAGCCAAATTCTTGCAGCAGTCACTTCTCAGACCATGCTTGATGCGCATGATATAAATCTCAACCAAATATTGTTCTGGTTAGGTAGAGGAAGACTTAAGCTTTCTGATGATATAATTTTCAAAATGATCCTGATCAATTTTCAAGGAGGATTAATGTCTTAATGTTTTCACTCCTTCAGTTCAATCAAATTTCCCACTCAGAAACACTCATGCTTGATATGCTAATGAAGCCTAGATTCTTCTCTATCTTTTATTGGTGGTTATTTTTAGCTCAGGTCAATGTACTCACCAAGCCATCAAGTTTAGGGAAGGGAGTAGCTCAGACTGGATGAAAACAAAATCGGCGAGCATGCTCAGAGCTGCCGATGGTACCCGCCAACAAGTGTCCATTGACTGTGATTTATTTCATAATGATAATTAAAAATCAGACAGCTTAAAACACAAAAGAACAAGCTTTAATTTGATATAATTTTCATTTCAAAACAAACAGAATTAGTGGAGATTCAAGCCTTTTTAAAAGGGTTAAAATAGGTCAAATTTCGCGCTGCGGACACCGTATACGCCGACTTTGGAGTACCTAGTATTAGCATCTGTCATGTGCTTCTCGCAGCTTTGTTTGCTCTGATGCATCCCACAATGCATGCGCCGCTGGAACCGTGATTCAGTTCAGTGATAGGCATGCCCTCTGTCAAATTGTATTAATACTACTATTAGATTTGAGTTCACGTAAGAGTGCGATTTCTTTTTTCTTCTCATAGCAGTAACAAAATTGAGTCGAGTGTGGGGAGGTTAGGGGGGTGTTCTAACAGGAGGTCGGTCAGTAACCGGAAACATCAATATTTGATAGGCCTTACCACTTTCATCCCTGTAACCCAAGAACTGAATATCTTCTTTGCCAACTTATGTTACGCAAACAATACAGACACAACCGACAGTGTGGGGATCATGGAACTTGGGGGAGCCTCAACCCAGATCGCCTTCATCCCTGACAGCGCCATCTTGGCCGACAAGTGGCCAATGAAGATTGCGAAGAAGTTTTACTCGCTCTATGTCCACAGCTATCTCTTCTACGGCCAGGAGCTAACCGTGAGGCGGATCAAGCACCACTTGATGAGGATAAACCCCACAAACTCAACGATCTTCAACCCTTGCATGTTATCAGGTGAGTAAAAACCATTGGGAATATCGAGTCTTGTTGGTGTGAGTGCTAATGTATTAACATTGATCAGTATTTCAGGGGATTCTTGTGAATTAAAAACCGGGCGTGGTGACCTAATTGGTAGAGCAAAGGCCTCGCGTGCGCAAGGTTGGGAGTTCGGTTCCCGGTCGAGTCAAATCGATGACTTTAAAATTGATACTTGTCGCTTCCTAGCCTGGCGCTCGGCATTAATATGATAGGGCAAGGACTGGTTAGCTAAGTGTCATGATAATGTGACTGGGTGGGATATCTGGTCATGGTGCCGGTGGCGTGATAATCCCAGTGGGGCAGCACAAAAAAAAAGGTATAAAGAGTCAGGTATACAATAACTGTTGAATACACAATTTGCAGCATATAAGACAATAAAATTCTGAAACCCACAAGTTCCACCGCAATATGACAACAGTAGTGTTTCATATGACTTGATCAATATTAGTCAGATCAATGTGAGTATGATATTTACAATGTAAGCAGAAGTTATCTTCTGTATTCATTTGGTAAATTTGTAAGTCTTAATGTAGGGTCTGAGGTTGGAGTTACAGAAGTGGTTTTATTTGTATAAATGTCATTTTGCTAGAAATATTCTAGTGTTACCTTTTCGTGGTTGGTTATGTGAGTTTGTTATTTGCAGTTTGATGTTTTACTGTTGATAGGTACCTGACACCAATATGAATTCTGCTGGTGGGGTGGGCTTGTTAGTAACACACTAGACCAGCTATGGCCAGTGAAGCAGTGGGACACCGATCCCCCCCAAAAAGTCAAGCTTGTTTTATTTAACGATGCCTCTAGAGCACATTGATTTTTATCATCGGGCTGTTTGATGTAAAACATATGGTCATTCTGACATATTTATTTTGAGTAAACCTGCTGCCGCCACATAGACTACTCTTTCCGATAAGCAGCGAGGAGTCTTTTATATGCACTTTCCCACAGACAGGACAGCACATACCACAGCCTTTGATGAACCAGATGTGGACCACTGGTTGGAACAGAAAATAACCCAAACTGCAAATGGGTCCACTGAGCTGGATCGATATGGGACCAATTGCAGTGCATTTTGGTTTTAATTATTACGTTTGTATTTGGACTGTCTCTGTCATAGTATATGGTTGACTGGAAATAACCACACAGGAACAGCCAGAATTCTAATTTTTTTTAAAGGGGTGTTGGGGGGACTGAGGGTTTGGTGGCCAGCTACTTTGGGTATGGTGACGCCATGAAACATCTTTTATTGTGACTGCATAAAGATCTCTAGGAATCAGACCTCCCCCTTGCCTTCCCTCACAGTGGCTGCCACTTTATACTTTAAAAAAACTATTATACTTGTTTCAAGGAAAAACTACTTTGTATACTTTTGTCATACATTTTTGTAGGTGTAAATAATTTTTTAATAATTGTTTCTGCAAAAGAAAAACATGCCTATCTGTTAATTGAAAACTCGTCAGATTTATAATTAAGAATTTGATGAGATTGAGAGATGTGCTGTGCTAGTCTCTTTGCAGTAGTGATGTGTGTTCTGTTGAGTGGAACCTTTGCTGAGCTCTCTGTTGTCATGTCCCGAAGTGACGGTGCACTGAACTATGCACAACTAAGGGCTCAACAGCCACAACTCCTCACAACACTTCATACATCATTCCTGAAGCGTAGTTACAAGCTATGCATAACGAGGTAACAAATGGTTGCAAATCAAGGTCAGTTGACCCTCATTTATACTTTTCTAATACTTTTTTAAAGAGTGATTTTATACATTCTTTTGTCAAATGCAGTTGCAGCACTGCCCTCACCGCCTCATTCACCCACCCAACAAACTAGCTAAACCCGCACCCCCTCCCCTTCTTCAATCCCTACAGGAGATAACCGCACAGATTACTTCAGCGATCGGCCGGTGATCATGCTGGGGACGGGTGACTGGGCTATGTGCGAAAAGATCATCGACTTGTTTGTGTACAAGGATCCCGAATACAAATGCTATCCGAAGCCATGTTCCATCAGCACCGTCTACCAGCCAACCATTGGCGACAAGAAGCAGTTCTTCGCACTGTCTGCCTTCATCTTCAGCCTCACAGACATTAAAGCAATTAACGACAGCGGCCAGTTCACCCCGATCAAGGTGCAGAATGCTGCAAGGAATTACTGTTCCAAGGTAGGCGAGTGATCACAATGCCGGTTAATAATAATAATAATACGCCCATAGTTATTTTATTTAGCAGGTAAGTGTCTGAAGCCCAATGTGGATATAAATAACAGCATATATAAATAACGGCAGCCCCCTCAATGTTTCTCTCTACCAATCTTAACCTCTGTGATATTCGCTGCAGAGCGGGCATTCACTCCTTCCAGCCTCCTCCACGCCATGAGCCAATATTCATTCTGCTCACTTTAAGACATATATATATGCATAATCTAGTATCAGTTATGTAAGTTGGGCATTTTTCAAATACCCATACTATCCCCTGTCTTAATCTGTTCTGAGGGTCGATCGAGATGGCCCGGTAGGCATCTTTGATATCAATAGTTTCCCCAGGTTCAAGATATTCTGCGACAGCGTCGAAGGTGTTCTAGCTGAATCGCCTACAGGTAGAGTCAACAAAGAGATTTACAGAAGCCTGCTTTGAGTGCCTACAGCCTACAATTGTTCTACCACCTCGCGGATCCTTAGGGACACAAAAGAAAGTGTGTGTACATAATGGCTTATCATTAACTATCTTCAATATACCCTGGTTAATTTCCGAAGTAAGTTTTTCGGTTATTATTTCATAATGTTCTGGATTATTTATATTTGTCATTTTTGCAGAGTATTCTAACTTGCAATCAGAGTTTATCACCTTCGAACCCGAAGCAAACTCCTTTCAGAAGGAAAAACCAGTCCGGGTCGACGCCCCCCCCCCCCCCTAAGGAATAGTTCTACATAGAATCTACACGGTTTCAATTGAGTTAGAGAGCCGGCGATATTGTAGGTACAGTTACAATCCCCTGCTACGAAGTTCCAGGATATATCAAAATTGATGGGTGTCCCACCCATCTCTTTTTGGAATTCCACCCGAAAATATATGTCCTTATCAAAAATGCTTATTACATTTAGTAAGTCATTTATCAGAGTCTCGTTTAATCCAGTGTGCCGGTTCAGAACGCATTGTTTCACAACTACCATCTGAAACCCGCCCTGATATGACATTAGATGTTGCTAGAACATAAAACAACAACAAACAAAAAAAAACATTTGAAACCTTTCAGGTATTTTTTTCGGCATCAGGACGCGCCTCCGGCGCCTTATCATCTACAGTAATGAACAGAGAGGGAATGCTTGCTGGTTAATAAACATATTATCAACATTATGCAGTGCTTCAGAGTCTCCTATATTTTCTGAAACATTAACATTATTCAACATGGTTGTGTCTTTTGACACTATTATGATATTCATAACAGGGGAAGTCCTCGTGGTCTCCTGTAGTAACATAAGGTTATTGTAAGTACAATTGAATTCATCCAACATATTCAGGCACAAGTCATTTATCAAGTTTGGGCTACAAATAGTGTCTACCGTCCCATTTAGGTCACAAGACGTATTAATCAGCTGTTTGTTACCACCGCTAATTGCCATACCTCTGGCATAAGTCAAGTTAATAGGTAAGCCTATAATTGTGGTGGGTGCCGACGCAATAGCGCTAAGTGTGTTGTTAGCGTCAGCACTAACACCTATAGTGCCGGGGCTCGTCGCCGGTGCGTTCGATGTCTCAACTGCTGATTTACACAAGTATTGGGGCCGTCCTCCCTCCTTGTTGTAGCGGAAACATGGACGCTTCCCGGTTGTGCCTTTCTTCTGATAGGTCTCCTTTGTGTAATGAGACTTTTTGGCATGGGTAGTGGACGAGCCATAGTGGAGGATGCTTTCTCCGGTATAGGCTCTACGAAAGGTGGTGACACCTATTGTTTCTGCAAGAGTTCTTATATCGGTATCGTATTCTGTATGGCCAGTGTCTTTAAATTCATCGGATTTAGCCCTTTTACAAATGAATCTGACGTGTTGAATAAATGCTTTATAGTCAGGTATGGCGAGATTTGGGATGTCTAAGATCCAATGTACTGCTGCCTCAATTGATTCGTAAGCATTTAGTTCTTCAAGGTCTTCGAGCCGACAATATAACGCTTCAATGCCCACTTACGTCTTCGCCGGCGTGTCAAGGAGGTGCTTCTCCTGGCACTCCCGCTGGATGACCGTGAGCACCAGTGTCGTCTTCTCCGACCTTCCGAGGAGTGCCTACAGCGCGTTCTCGAAAGAGCCACACCATAGGACGAGTGGCCCTGTGTCTCCGTCAGCGTCCTTTGTTCATCCTGTACTGGCTGCACCGTTGATTATTGTGACACGTCCTCCCGCATGTTTGCACCTGGTTCAACTGTCGTCTTCCTGGTTTGTCGTGAGATAAGCGCCTGGCGCTTCGTGTATAGCTGCACAACTCTCTCTTCCTGATGCAGGTGCTTGATATCTGCAGCTATGACCCTCTCTTGATCGTCTAGTCATAACGACTTGAAGTCACTCGCCAGACCTTCGTAGTCGTCCATCTCGTCCGTTTCACTCGGTTGCAGCTTTTCAGTTTCAGTTTTTGGCATAGACATAGCCATTTTCCTCGCATTCTGCTGTTGCTAACTGCGTGACTCTCGTCTGAACCCTACATGTGCCACTGTCCGTAGACCTATGTTCTATCCCGCACTGCGAGCAATTGGGTTTAGGCCTCGGCATCGACCTCAAACGGACCGGTGTTGGAGGGATTCCCCTCAGGGGGGGCGTGTAGGTGACGTGTTTACGCGTTTACTTAAGACCCCAGCAGAGCGAGCAGAGCAGAGCAACGTTCATAGGACAAACTTTCCAAGCGAGTGAATCAGCCAAAGTACCTGGATTTGGCGGTGGCGGCACAACTGTCGCCAGCAGGCTCGAGCAAAAGCATATACGATATCGCATTGGTACATAATGAAATAGATGTGTATAATACATAATCATATCTATACATATATACATATGAGCCTGTCTCAAAAGGTGCTAACTCTTTGTTTTTTTGTCCATAGTAACGATTGACACAGAAACGGTTACACTGAAAACACAAGGACATTTGCTTCAAATCAATATGTATTCTATTGGGATTATGAAACACCATGTAAAAAACAAATCAGTTTATCCTGAGCAAATGCATAAGTAGATAGTGTGTTGATCGTTACTATGGACAAAGTTTTGTCCCATATTGCTTAGCACATTTTGAGACAGTCTCATATACATATATATTTTACCTCGGTAAACAGCCTCAGGCTAGCCTCAGGCTAGGGAGAGGTAAGCACGTCCGGTACCAGCAATTAGCATATACAACTCACGACTGGATAACGTGTCGTTGGGTTGCTCCGGCAAAATTAGTCTACATACAAGCAAATACGCAGTAAGTATAATAAAAACTGTGGTTAGCTTAATTATGATGCATTAGAGCATCATTATGGAAAGTTTAGACTTTCGTTGGTCCAATTTGGACGAGTTATTTGGTTATAAACAACCAAGGATAGAACACTCGAGTGGGTTTCTCGAAGGAACCAAACCGGTCATTAGTGGTTATGTCAACACCCGGGTCACCGTGTGACTATGGGTAGAGATGTGGGTTTCGCCCTATCTCATGTGGAAATTCTCTCGTACTCTAATAGAGAGTAATGTTGGAGATGCTCCTGGGTTTCTTTTATAGACTCCCCTAGACAAAACTTTTTCAGGCGTTTCTCCGAGTTTCGTAGCATTTTCTCCAACTTGTTGACGTAGTAGTCACAGGTGGGAGAAGTGTGCGGAACAGAGGGATGGGCGGGCCGATACACTGGTCCCGACCCCGCGTAAGGTTTGGGCTTGACCCACAACCCACGCACAAATTTAGCTTATTACGCCTGTGTTATAACGGTATAAACACGTTCTCTAACACCAATAGATGTCCAAATGAGTTTGAAACAACCATATTGTGACATATATATATACCGGGACTGACCAAAAATATTTGTTTCAGCTCCCGATGGCCACGAAGCGGTGTAAGCGCGGTGCAGCAGCAGCCGAGGGGCGTGTTCCGAGTGGAGTGGACGAGGAGTATGACTCCTCACCTGTGTTGTCGGCAGGGCCGTCGACACAGCCCCGGGCGCATATCCTCTCCGACCCGGACGAGGACGCAGTGCCTGATGTGCCTGCGCCTCCAGATTGGGAGGCTCGCTTTGCACGATTGGAAAGCCACATCTTGACTGCCAAATCGCCTGTGTCTCGGAAGCGGCGTAGGCCGAGTGTCCAAGAGGATTCGTATGAGGATTTCTTGGACACAGACTCGGCGGTGGAGCTTAAGGCTCCTCCTCCTCCTTCTCCTAAACGGAGGAAGAAGAAGAAACAGGTGATTTCTTCGGGTGATGAATTCACCAAGGAGCGGGCAGAGACTGGTTTTCGCAAAAAGCGGAAGACTAAGTCCAAAAAGAAGAAGAGGAAGAGGAAATATTCTTCTTCTGATTCGTCCACTGAGTCTACTTCTACGGAATCAGACTCAAACACCATATATGAAGGTGTCTATGCGGACATTGGCACTAAAGTGGCTAAGAAGGTAGAGAAGCCAAAGGCTAAGCGGGTTAAAACCACTACGCTTATGCGCGAGACCGTGAATGGTCATTTCCGCACGTTCAAACCGGCGGAGGTTATCTCCAAGATAGGAGATGAGTTAACAGGCATAAAGGGTGTTCCCAACTCCATCATTAAAGAAATGGATCGGGATGTCAATATGACGGATGACCGTAAGAAGTTTGAGGATGTGTTGCACACAGTGCATAAGGCAGTGTTGGCTACCCTAACAGCTATTGTTCCTGTGGCTAATAGGATGCAGAGTGAAAATAAGTTCTCGTCTTTGGCTAAGACAATGGACAAAGGCATTGCAGTGTTAGCGGCGGCAGGTAATTACCTGTCGTATCGAAGATATGAAAATGTCTTCAAGTCAGTTTGCACAGATACTGGCAAGGAAGTGGCTCGCTCTAAGAAGGTTACCGATAATGAGGGGAAGGAGTTTACGCTTTATCTTGCTCCAGAGCCGATTAAAGGGAAACCCTTAGATAACACCAAGATATTTGGCGGTCAACTACAATACCTCTATAAAGAGGTAGAGACTGCAGCCAAGAGTGGCAAAAACATGGATGGCAAGAAGAAACAGGAAGCTCCTCGTTTCAAAAAGTCACGAGGGGATTTTCGTCCACAACGGTTCACCAGAGGAACCAGACCGAGTTCAAGCTTCGGTCAAGGGGTTCGGGGCCGGGGCGCTCGCCCAGGCTGGACCGACAACACCGCACGGCCAATAGGCCGAGGGTTCAACTCGTCGAGACCTTTCCCCAGGGGCGGGTCCAAGTAGAGGTCCAAACACAAACTTTACAAGTCCCTGAAGCCTCTAAAAACACACAAACTGTAAGCAACTTTGTGGCTGGTAATATTAGTAATCATATTTCTGAGTGGCACAAAATTACTAGTGACCAAGAAATTTTAAAAATAGTTAGGGGTGTTCACATTCCCTTTACACAAATTCCTGTACAAAGTATAATACCTTTTCCATATAACATTCAACCAGTTGAACGAGAGGCACTAACTAAACAGGTACATAAATTCTTTGAGAAAGGAATTATACAAAAAGTGACACACTGTTCAGGACAGTTTATTTCAAACATTTTCTCGAGACCGAAGCCTAATGGTGATGTTCGAATGATCCTGGATTTAACAATCCTTAATAAAAGGGTGGAATATCGACATTTTAAAATGTTCTCTCTAGATACGGCACGAGATCTGATTACACCAGATGCGTGGATGGCTAGTGTTGATTTACAGGATGCATATTATACGCTTCCCATAATGGAACAATACCGAAAATTTCTTCGATTTATTTGGGATAACCAACTCTATGAGTTTACCTGCATGCCGAATGGCTTAGCTTGTGCGCCTCGTTTATTTACTAAATTGCTTAAACCGGTTTTCTTGGTAATGGTGAGGAAGGGTCACATAATGTTTCCATACATAGATGATTCTTTTATTATAGCATCAAAACAAATTGGTTGTGTGAATGCAGTTTTGGATTTATGTGCATTACTCACTAAATTGGGGTTTTATGTACATCAACAAAAGTCAGTGTTTAAACCAACAAAACAACTCAAATGTTTAGGGTTTATTCTGGATACACAGTCCCTTACAGTGTCGATAACAGAACAAAAACTAATTAAGTTTATGACTACAGCGACTCAGCTTATTAAGTTATCAAAGCCAAAAATTAGACAGGTTGCTGTTCTTATTGGCATAATGACATCATATGCACCTGCTGTGTTATATGGGAAGGCCCATATTAAGTCGCTAGAAATAGATAAAAATTTAGCGTTAACACGAACTAAAGGCAATTTTGAGCGAAAGATGTTTATTTCGCAAGAAGGGTTACAGGATATTGGATGGTGGATGCAACATATAGCAAGTTCACCAAATCCAATCCACATGGCGGAACCTAATACAGTAATTACTACTGATGCTTCGTTAGAAGGTTGGGGAGCTCATCGAGATGGGGTCACAACAGGAGGTAGATGGCTTGAGGATGAAAAATCAGACTATATTAATGCACTAGAATTGCGTGCTATTTATCTGGGCTTACGTAGTTTAGTAAAGATAAATAAATCACAGGTTAGAATACTAACTGATAATACTACTGCCATGGCATATATTTGTAATGTCGTGGGGGTGATGAAAATGGGAAATACTGCGCCTAGAGCGGGACTCGAACCCACATCTCTTTGCATTCCGGGCCAGTGTGCTAACCATTACACCACCTAGGCTCCCTGATATCAATACACTCCCCACGCCTACCTGTCTATGTGGTTACTTGCCTGAGAGGTCAGTGCAGACCACTACACTCGTCCCCCTGGAATTGTAAGTCTTGTAATGCTTACAATTACATACATACAGGCAATGCACTAACACATACATACACAGGGTAGGTTCAACAACCATACAGCGCAAAGCTTGTACAGGATCCTGATCACGGCAACCAGTGTCGTGGGGGTGATGAAAATGGGAAATACTGCGCCTAGAGCGAGACTCGAACCCGCATCTCTTTGCATTCCGGGCCAGTGTGCTAACCATTACACCACCTAGGCTCCCTGATATCAACACACTCCCCACGCCTACCTGTCTATGTGGTTACTTGCCTGAGAGGTCAGTGCAGACCACTACACTCGTCCCCCTGGAATTGTAAGTCTTGTAATGCTTACAATTACATACATACAGGCAATGCACTAATACATACATACACAGGGTAGGTTCAACAACCATACAGCACAAAGTTTGTACAGGATCCTGGTCACGGCACCAGTGTCGTGGGGGTGATGAAAATGGGAAATACTGCGCCTAGAGCGGGACTCGAACCCACATCTCTTTGCATTCCGGGCCAGTGTGCTAACCATTACACCACCTAGGCTCCCTGATATCAATACACTCCCCACGCCTACCTGTCTATGTGGTTACTTGCCTGAGAGGTCAGTGCAGACCACTACAGTAACATGGGTGGAACCAAATCAAAGTCTTGCAATCAGTTATCTAAACTGATTTGGAACTGGGCACAGGCTCAACAAGTCTGGCTGACGGTAGCGCATATTCCAGGGTCACAAAATACACTTGCAGATTATAAAAGTAGAAATTTCCATGACCATTTAGAGTGGTCTCTCTCTACACCTTTGTTTAACTTTGTTTGTGAAAAATGGGGTACACCTGAAGTTGACTTATTTGCATCACAAAATAATAACAAGTTACCCTGTTATGTTTCTTGGCATCCTGAACCGGATGCTTGGAAAGTAGATGCGTTTGCTATTACCTGGGAAAATAATTATTTTTATATTTTCCCACCATTTAGCATTATCAGCCGAGTAGTGAGAAAAATCGGCTTGGAAGGGACACATGCGATACTGGTGGTGCCCGATTGGGACACGCAACCTTGGCTGCCAGTAGTTTCACAACTGGCAAAAGAACATATACGATTCCCAAGAAAACTCGGGAATCTGACGCACCACGGACCGCTAGTGGTTCACGGCGACGTGTCAACGACGCCCTCATTGGCATTCCTTTTCTAAGGAAGCAGCTACAGCAATTTGGATTGGACAGAATTACTGAGGATAGGATAGTATCGGATGCCTGGAGGCCAGGAACTGTCAAAATGTATACAACCTATTTAAAGAAATGGGGTGTACATTGTTTGTTAATGAAAGTTAAGCCAACAAATCCAAAGATTTCACAAGTAGCTCGGTTTCTTCGTTCTCTAGAGGATGAAGGACTTTCCTTTGGATCGATTAATGCGGCGAGGTGTGCGTTATCAATTATATTACCTAGAATTGATGGCGAAACAGTTGGAAAACATTATGTTATTTGTTATTTACTTCGTTCAATTTATCAAAGGAATCCTCCAAAACCAAAGTATAGTCGGTTTTGGGATGTTTCTATAGTATTTAAGTTGTTTCAGGCTTGGCCTCACAACTCGTGGTTAGATATAAAACAGTTAGGTTTTAAGGTCGCGGTCCTGTTATTGTTAGTAACCGGACACAGAGGACAGACGATTGTTGCTTTATCCTTAACTGGATTAGAAATAGACAAGGAACAAGCTACGTTTGATTTAGAAAAATTGCTTAAATCGAACACGTTAGGTGACCCTTTATCAACGGTTCACTTAGATTGTTTTCCGAATGATCGGAAATTATGTGTTGTGTCGGCCATACGGGCTTATATATACAAGACAAAGGATTTACGTGCATCACAACAACTATTAGTGAGCTTTATAAAGCCACATAAGGCGATTTCACGAGACACACTTGCCAGATGGACAATTACGGTGTTGAAATTGGCTGGAGTGGATACGAGTAAATATTCTTCCCACTCAACTAGAGGAGCCATGGTCTCCAAGGCACGGGTGCTTGGTATTTCTGTGAAAAGAATACTAGCGCATGCAAGCTGGAAGACGGCTAAGTCGTTTGCAAAACATTATAATAAACGACTAGAAAAGCCTACCGGCGTTGCAAAGCGTCTTCTCGCCAACTAACAAGAATGGGTGAGAACAAAAATTTAGAATGTTATAATAATAAGAAAGAATGATATTAAGGATAAAAATGAATTATGTAAAGGTCTCCCTAGCCTGAGGCTAGCCTGAGGCTGTTTACCGAGGTAAAATAGTATAGTTATACGAGTCTTACCTTGGTACAGATGATGGATAACTGTTGTTTTACCGAGGTATAAGCCTCGGATAGATGTGGGCTAGGGCCCTCCCGCCACACCCTGCCACATCTATTCCGTTGGTGTACCTTTTCGGTAAAGTGATAGTATCCATTGTTTGAAAGTCATTTTTATCCTCAATAAGTAGGTTAAGATTGCTGGTACCGGACGTGCTTACCTCTCCCTAGCCCACATCTATCTGAGGCTTATACCTCGGTAAAACAACAGTTATCCATCATCTGTACCAAGGTAAGACTCGTATAACTATACTATATATATATATATATATATATATATATATATATATATATATATATATATATACACACACACACACACACACACACACACACACACAGAGTAAAACCTCTCTAAATCGACCGACCATGGGACCAATTTTAAGTGGTCCATTTAGGGAGGTGGTCGGTTTAAGGAGTTAGAATATCCTTACAATGGTATTGTTGGGACCCAAATAAAGCGATCGATATAGGGGAGTGGTCAATCTGTGGAGGTGGTCGGTTAGAGAGGTTTTACTGTACTTTTGTTTGTATATATTCTCATTTATTTACAGACAAAGTCATTGTGTAGGTGCGTGCAGTCGGTGGAGGTTTGAGATGGGGGTTCGGGGAAGGGTTTGCGAGTAAGCAGGTAATTTTCTCCCGGAAGTGATAGTGATGGCGGCATGTGAGGGGGTCTGTCCCGTTGACATGTGCTACCTCCTCATTCTACTCGGCATTATATACCTATTTCATATGACGTCAGGATAGGTATCTAGGTCAGTGCGTGCGCCTTTTGGCTGCAGGACGACACACTGTCACACTGCAAACTCAATGGCTATGAGCAATCTTCACCCAGAAAAAGTGAAATATCTCTAAAACAACACCACCTAGAAGCAACCCCTTTGGAACACATAGAAAACATATTCAATGAATAGATTATATTAACTTGATAAGGTATGGGTTCTGCATTTCTATTAATTTTGAATAAAATAGACGTTTTGCACTGTGCAAACCGGCAAACTCAATGCATTGTCAATTTGCATGAGCAATCTTGACTTATCTTCATACACAAAAAGTTAAATATCTCTAAAACCACACTACCTAGAAGCAACCTGCTTGGAACACATATAGAAAGCATATTCACTGAATAGATTATAATTAAATTTATAAGGTTAGGCTTCAGCATTTCTATTAATTTTGAATAAAACTAGCGTTTTGCACTGCACGTACCGGCAAACTCAATGCATTGTCAAGGGCCGTGAGCAATCTTTATACAGAAAAGGTGAAATATCCCTAAAACCACACCACCTAGAAGCAACCCACTTGGAACACATATAGAAAACATATTCAACGAATAGATTATATTAAATTTATCAGGTTACGGTTCTGTATTTCTATTAATTTTGAATAAAATAGACGTTTTGCACTGCGCGTACCGTCAAACTCAATGCATTGTCAAGGGCCGTGATCAATCTTCATACAGAAAAGGTGAAATATCTCTTAAACCACACCACCTAGAAGCAACCCGCTTGGAACACATATAGAAAACATATTCAATGAATAGATTATATTAAATGTATACGGTTAGGCTTCTGTATTTCTATTAATTTTGAATAAAATAGACGTTTTGCACTGTGCGTCCCGGCAAACTCAATGGCAGTGTGCCTTCGTTCTGCAGCCAAGCTGCGCGCGCATACACAATGTTTATAAACATTGAAAGGGGTCTATACAGTGGCTCACTATCTGCCATACCAGTGTGCCCCAGTATATATGGATGCACACTTCCTTTGTTGGCGCCACACTGGTGAGCAATTAACTTGAATACAAAGAGTCGCCGGATTTGCCAGTATTAATAATAATACCCATCACCGACAGTTGGTTGGTTGGTTGTTGGAGCTGTATGACCTGGCAACATCTGAGGTCATATCAGGATGGGCACCGACATGTGACATTGCGCACTCATGGCAATTTTTTAGTGCTACCCCACTGGGAGATCAGGCCTCCAGCACTATGACCTGATATCCCAATCACTCACATTATTCTGACATTGAGCCAACCAGTCCTTGCCATATCCAAATAATGCAGAGTGCCTGGTTTGGAAGCGACAAGTATACATTTTTAGTCATTGGTTTGAATCGACCCGGGTTCGAACCTGCGGGTTCAAATCCCATGATCTAGCAAAGCGGGAGATGGATGCTCAACTCATTCGGCCATCCCGTCTGGATCCTGCGGTTGTAGTAATAGATGACTCATCTTAGGCTCCTGCAACCGCTGACTGACGAAGGAGAAGAGGCTGAGGAGTAGACTGAATCTTCCAGCCATATTATACTCATATAATGGATTATGGAGCATATAAGAAGGGATATACTTCCTAGATATGCGCCAGTATCGGATAATGGTGTGTGGAGATCCATTTCCTGTTTGGGCGGACCATGCAAACATAATATTTTACTATTTGTATTTATATTTTTGGGGATCAGACGGGATGGCCAGATGAGGTCAGAGTTGAGCGTTTGTATCCTGTTTTGGGAGATCGGGGATCCAAACCCATGGGATTGTGGGTTCGAAATTGATACTTGTCACTTCCTAGCCAGGCTCTCAGCATTATTAGGATAGGGCAGGGACTGATTGGCGCAGATATCCCACTCAGTCACATTATCCTGACACTGAGCTAACCAGTCCATATCCTATTCTTGTAATGCCGAGCACCAAGCTAGGTAGTGACAAGTATCAATTTTGTAAGTCATTGGATTGACTCAGCTGGAATTCAGACCCCCAAGTACAGGTTGTACTGCTTTAATCTGGTAACCGTGAGACGTGGTTATTGTTGATTTACAGAAAATGCCGCACTGCATAAACACAAATCCTTCCAAGCAAGGTTTGTTATTGTTTCATGTAATATGAAGCGCAAAACCAAAAGTAAAGTCCTGGTATGTTTGTGTCGGACCGTGGGAGTTGCCGAAGTATGGAATGCCGGATTAAAGAGGACAGATGGCTGGAAACTCCGGACATGCGAATTGACGGCTCATCCTGACATTGAGACTGTGGCCTTTAACTTTTAAGATATTGAATTGTTCAAATGTTTATTCCAATGCAAACGATGTAGATAGCTTCAGTAACCAGGACGCCTCCTGACTCAATGGACAGTGCGGGAATTCAGACCTGGCACCCGCGTGTCCAGTTTACCTACAAGTACAGGTTGAACCTCTTTAATCCGGCAAGCTTGGTGCTTGGCTGTTGTCAATTTACAGAAAATGCCGGACTGCAGAAACAGGAATCCTTCCAAACAAGGCTTTTTATTGTTTCATGTAATATAAAATGCAAAACCAAAAGTAAAACCATGTCGCACCCATGCCGAACCATGGGAGTTGCCAAAGTATGGAATGCCAGATTAAAAAGGACGATTCGCTAGAAACACCGGACACAATTTGGCGGCTCTTGCTGACACTGAGACTGTGGCCTTTAGCTTTTAAGAGATTGAATTATTCAAATGTATATTCCAATGGAAACGATGTAGATAGCTTCAATAACCAGGACGCCTCCTAAACCAATGCAGAGTGCGGGAATTCAGACCCACGTCCAGTTTACCCACAAGTACAGGTTGAACATCTTTAATCCAAGCCATCTTGGGACCTTGCTATTGTCAAATTACAGAAAATGTCGGACTTCAGAAATACAAATCCTGCAAAGCAATGTTTTTTTTATTGTTTTATGTAATATAAAGCACAGAACCAAAAGTAAAACCATGTCGTGTCCATGCCGGATCATGCGAGTTACCAAAGTATGAAATGCTGGATTAAAAAGGACGAATCGCTGGAAACTCCAGACACGTGAATTGGCGGTGATGCGGATTCCGAGGGACACCAGTTTGCCAGGGACACTTCCATTGAAATGCATTGTTAACGGCCGTGAGCAAATCTTCATACAGAAAAGGTCAAATATCTCTCAAATTACACCACCTAGACACAAACCGCTTGGAACACATAGAAAACATGTTTAGCAAAAACATTATATTAAATGTATAAGGTTAGTGACGATGCTGTTCGACCAGACGGGATGGCCGAATGAGTTAGAGCGTCCATCTCCCGTGCTGGTAGATCGTGGGGTCGTGGGTTCGAGTCCCGGTCGAGTCAAACCAATGACTTTAAAATTGATACTTGTCGCTTCCTAGCCAGGCGCTCGGCATTATGAGGATAGGGCAAGGACTGGTATGCTCAGTGTCAGGATAATGTGACTGAGTGGGATACCAGGTCATGGTGCCGGCGGACTGGTTTCCCAGTGGGACAGCACTATAAAGTCGCCATGAGTGCGCACTGTCAAAAGTCGGTACCCGTCCTGATATGACCTTAGATGTTGCTAGGACGTAAAAAAAAAACTAAAAAAAAACGATGCTGTTCGATTTTGACGCGTGTGCAGAAGCAATGTGTCCCTGGGAAACTGGTGTCCCTGGGAAACTGCAACAGCGGCTCGTGTTGATGCTGAGACTGGCCTTTAAGAGATTGAATTATTCAAATGTATATTCCAATGCAAACGATGAAGATAGCTTTAGTAACCAGGACGACCGATAGCTCCACCAGGACGACGCCAGATCAATGAGCCTGCTCTTCTAATTCTTCAAGTATTTCGGTGTTGTCGGCGAAATTGAATATTAATTCAGAGTGAAATGAGCCACAAAGGATGAACTCACAAATGAACGATTAATTTACCCGGCCCGTATTTTTAATTTGTGTAATGTCTTTATTTAGTTTTAAATATTTATTTTTTATTTATTTTTTATTTATTTTCTATTTCTTTCCTCGCAGTAGGATAGATTGCCTTGGCAACACGATGCTGATTAACTGCGAGGACTCACCACCGGAAAGCCATTGTCTCGTCATTGATTGGGGTTTTATGTCCCAGAGACATGTCTGAGTTGGTAGCTGGAGAGAGGCCGGGTAGGGGGAGGAGGGGGGCCGGTTCACAGTGCTGATCTACTGGGATGGCAGTGTGATATCAGACTAAGTCGTATTATCACTACTGGTTGGCTCGGTGTCAGGATAATGTGACTGAGTGGCGGTATTAGGTCATGGTACTGGCGACTTGGTCTCCCAGAAGTCAGCACTATGAAGTTGCAAAGAGTCTGCACTGTCACAAGTCGGTACCCATCTTGATATGACCTTAAATGTTGGCAGGACGTAGAACTCCAACAATCAACCAACCAAACGGTAGTATCACCACTTGCCACTGGTCGGCCAAATTGGTAAGAAAACTGACTTGCTTCCCATGGGTTCTCAATCCTGGTCGAGTCAATCCAATGACTTACACAATTGATACTTGTCAATACCTAGCCTGGTGCTCGGCATTAATAGGGTAGGGAAAGGACTGGTTTGCTCAGTGTCAGGATAGTGTGACTGAGCGAGATATCAGACTATGGTGATAGCAGCCCAGTCTGCTATGGAGCAACACTATAAAGTAGCGATGAGTCCCTTCCCCAAAGGACACTGGTGCGATATACTTGTACTACTAACTTGAGCAGGAGTGCGAGTCGCTGCGACCTGTAGACCTGTCGTCTGTGTGGTCATGTACCAAACCGCACTCCTTCCTCCAGCGTTGGTTTCTCTGTCTCATAATATGGGTATTCCAAGTTCCGCTGGTCCTTTAGGAAGGACCCAACATGCTGGGACATAGATAAAAGATTCACCCCGTACTTCCAGTACAGGGGTGGTGAGCGACAATGTAGTGTAAATACGGGCGAAAATAGCTTTAGTATGGAACAGGAAGCAGAAACTCTGGCCCCAGTATCAAATGGCTACCCATATCGGCACAGAGTTGGTGAAATGGGAGAGAATACAAAAAGATAAGATGGCGGCCATAGAATGCTGTCGATTTCACTTTTAAATCATAAAACTAGATATTTTATTATGTTTCAACTCAAAGGTAGCGGGGAAATATGAAGACATATATAAAGAATATATATTGCTTCTTAAATTAAGAATTTATTCGCTGAGTTAATTTCCCCAGCATCTCAAAATTCTTCGCCCGTTTTTATAATATGATGGTTTTCACCCCTGTACTGTAAGTATGGGGTGAATCTTTTACCTAGCCGGCACACAGCTACAGCTCACATGACCCAAGGCGGAGTGGGGGAGGCGGTGAATACACATACACCATGATACACAAAGTCATGCTACCTAATGTAAAATATTTGCGACAACAGTTTCACTGCAATTTACATGAGAAGCAAATGTATGGCAACAATGCTACCAAGTTTCGTTATCAGGAGGCCTGTCGTTATCAATGCAAAGTGAGTTTAAATCATAGGCAGTGTATTAAAGGATAGGGTTGGGAGCGGCAACAAACTGAACTTCCCGCATATTAAGGCCCTGTCACACTACGACGCAACGACGTCAGCGTAGGCACAATGTGAAAATAATTATATTACGTCGAAGTTCTCGGCGTAGTATGCAAATTGCGGCACAAGTTGGACGTTGATGCAGCGTAGTTGACATAGGTCTGATGTCACCGTGACGTCGGGCTAGCGTATTGTGTAAGCGTTGGACTGGTGACACTCCAGCGCGCGCGACGCCGGGCTAGCGTGACTCCAACGGTGCTCTAACGTTGGCCTAGCATGATCACGTTCGCTCGAACGTTGCCACCTCCGACTCGACGGTTATATCTCGACGTCAGTTGACGTCGATCGACTGAGAGCCTAACGTTGCCCTAAGGTCATGCCAACGTCGTCAGCGTGATCACAGCACATGGCTGACGCGCTCGACGTAGTGGGAACGTGGGCCGACATCAGTCAAAGCACCCGACCCACCCACGCCTTGTGTATATATGTTCACACCACTTTCAGAACACGTTCGAATGATGTCACCGACGTTACGCGCATGCTCTAATGGTCGTCAATGACGTCAGGACACATTAGCGAAACGTTGGAGTGACATTCGCCATGCACCACAGACTCATTCGGCCGACGTTAGAGCAACGTTGACTTAACGCTTGCCGCACGTTCCTCCCCGACTGCGTCGCTCTGACATAACGGAATGTAGATCTAACATCACTTACGCAGCTGTAATGGTCGCCTAACGTCGGCCTAACATCAGCGTAACATCATCCCGACATAACGGCTTCGCGTCGAGCTACGTCAACAGTTTTGGACATGTTGAAAACCTTGACGCCCGCCGACGTAACACAACGTGACGTGACGTAGCTCGATGTCAGTCTAATGTCATCATAACGTAACCCAAAGTACCTCAACGTAATGACGAAAAGTCACCTATGCCAGGCTTACGTTGGCTCTTACGTCGTTGTGTGACAGCCCTTTAAGCTGAAGCTGAGACCTGGCATGCTGTGTCTCGGCTTCAGTCCTTCCTGAGAGAACAACGGAACTCAGAATCCCCTCATTAATACAGGGTTGCCAACCATTACATTTTCACCGTAAGGTGTACAATATTTTATGTCCGCATCATCTGATTTTTCATTTAGTAATATTATATCAATCTTACGCATTATTTAAAAAATGTTCCCAATATATTTCCCAGATCCCCCAATATAACATCCCTTAAGATCTTCTGGATTTTCATTTTCCAGGATTGCAAATCAAGCCGAAACGCTATCATCTCCACACCCGGCGCGGTGGCCGAATCAGTAGAGCGCAGGCCTCCCGTGCGGGAGAACGGGAGTTCAATTCCTGGTCGAGTCAAACCAATGTCTTATAAAGTTGATAGTTGTCACCTCCTAACTTTACGCTCGGCATTAATAGGATATGGCAAGGACTGAGTAGGTCAGTGTCAGGATAATGTGACTGAATAGTATATCGGGTCATGATGCTGGCGGCACGATTTCCCAGTGGGGAAGCACTATAAAGCCACCATCAATGCACACTATCACAAGTCGGTACTCGTCCTGATATGTCCTTATATGTTACTTGGACGTAAAACTCTAACAACCAAGCAGCCAACCAATCATCTCCGTCGTTGTTGACCCAGCTTTTGAGTTTCAAGTTTTGATTTTTCAGAGTTTTTCTCAAGTGAAGGAGGAAATTGGAGGTAAGGAGGACTATCTGTCGTCGAACTGCATCATGGGTCTGTACATACCCATACTGCTCGTGCAAGGGTACGGCTTTGCGAACGATACGCACCAAATCAAGGCGCTGAAGAAGTTAAAGAATACGTCATTAGGTAAGGAGAATGCTTACAAACAGTGGAAGAAAAGGAAAGGTGTTTGTATTTAACGGCGCCTCTAGAGTGCATCCAAACAGAGAAAGAATGCATGTAAGAAGTAGATAATTACATGACAACTGAAAGTGTTAAAACAACGGGAAACCACAAGACTATTAGGCCTACTGTCTAGCGGCGAAAACAAGTCATTAGACTTAGCCGTTATAGGCAGCATGAATACACACATTACATAAACAATAAAAGAAGTCATTAGACTTAGCCGGTATGGGCAGCATGAATATACACATTACATAAACAATAAAACAAGTCATTAGACTTAGCCGTTATGGGCAGCATGAATATACACATTACATAAACAATAAAACAAGTCATTAGACTTAGCCGTTATGGGCAGCATGAATATACACATTACATAAACAATAAAATAAGTCATTAGACACTAGGCAGTTATAGGTCAGCATGAACTATACACATTACATAAACAATAAAACAAGTCATTAGACTTAGCAGTTATGGGCAGCATGAATATACACATTACATAAACAATAAAATAAGTCATTAGACTTAGCCGTTATGGGCAGCATGAATATACACATTACATAAACAATAAAACAAGTCATTAGACTTAGCTGTTATGGGCAGCATGACTATACACATTACATAAACAATAAAACAAGTCATTAGACTTAGCTGTTATGGGCAGCATGAATACACACATTACAAAAACTAAAACAATAAAAGGAGTCATTAGACTTAGCCGTTATGGGCAGCATGAATACTCACATTACATAAACAATAAAACAAGTAATTAGACTTAACCGTAATTAGACTAACACATACATACACAGGGTAGGTTCAACAACCATACAGCGCAAAGCTTGTACAGGATCCTGATCACGGCAACCAGTGTCATGGGGGTGATGAAAATGGGAAATATTGTGCCTAGAGTGGGACTCGAACCCACATCTCTTTGCATTCCGGGCCAGTGTGCTAACCATTACACCACCTAGGCTCCCTGACATCAACACGCTCCCCACGCCTACCTGTCTATGTGGTTACTTGCCTGAGAGGTCAGTGCAGACCACTACACACACATTGCATAAACAATAAAACAAGTCATTAGACTTAGCCATTATGGACAGCATGAATACACACATTACATAAACAATAAAACAAGTCATTATACTTAGCCGTTATGGGCAACATGAATACACACATTAAAAAAACAATAAAACAAGTGTTGATGGTGAACTTACATACTTAAAGATATGCACATACTCACTACCTTACACACATATTTACATACATACTAACATTCATGCTTACATGCTCAGTGTCAGGATAATGTGACTGAATGGGATATCAGGTCATGGTGCTGGCGGGCCGGGTGTCCCAGTGGGGAAGCACTATAAAGTCGCCATGAGTGCGCACTGTCACAAGTCGGTATCCGTCCTGATATCACCTTAGATGTTACTAGAACGTAAAACAACAACAAGCAAACATACATACACACATATACCCTACATACATACATACATACACAAAGCTTGTGATTTATCCTATTAAAACACTTAATATTCAGTACTTTTAATATATTTTTATGTGAATGCACATTAGGTTTAGATGCTTTAATCATCCCTAATAATTGAGCAATGCTGTTTGTGCACTGCTCAAATCCCAGCGAAAACACTATTGTACCGAAATGATTCATGACTAGTAAGCTAGACATGAAGATGATTACAGATGATTATAACATGATTATGCATTATCTGTTATATGCATCAAGCAATACTATAAGATTTAAACTTCACATTTTTATTCTCTTCTCTTCATGAGGCCAAATGCCTTTTTTTTTTAAAGTTGGTGATCCTCCTTTCGATCACACAAATCAGGGTCGGGCGGGCAGTTTTTATTTATATTGTTATTTAAATTTTGTTCAGTGTATCATACTGTTCTAGAATTTTCAAGTTTGGAAATCAAATATTTTAATTAATAGTAGCAATACTCTTTTTCCACAATGTTTCATTTATGACATAGAAAATACTGATTGATTCATATCCAGCTGAGTAATATGTCAATTCTATGTTAGCCCGGCAAATCTTTAAGTTAAAAGTGTTTAAAATCTAATCAAGGGCACGTGAATTTTGAGGCATGGGGGGGGGGGGACGATAACCAATTCTTTTTTTGTTTTGTTTTGCCTAATATGTTTTTGTTTTTTTTTAAATTGAGATTCTCAGGGAGGTGTGTGTGTGTGGGGGGGGGGAGGTTGCAGGAGGCAGCTGCCTCCTTCTCACCTCCCTCCCTCCCCTCCCCTCCCCGCCCGAGGAACATGCTGTCGTGTGTTTGTGTGTGTTGTCATTTTACATAGTAATCCCAATACAGGACGACCAGATGAGTTGAGCATGCGCCTCCCATTTTGGTAGGTCGCAGAATTCAAACGCTGACCGAGTCAAACCAATGACTTAAAAATGGATACTTGTTGTTACCTAGCCTGGCAGTCGGTATTACTAGGATAGGGCAAGGAGCTGTAGAATGAGGAAGACTTGCTTGTCTGCTTGTCCGCGATTGAAATTTCCCCTGCTTCATCAACTAATGTACCAAAGCGAACAAAAACAAACAAGAATGTGGCTGGCGACATTCCCACAGAGTCCTTGTGCAGCCAGCCTCATTATGGTTAGTACCTCCTTGTGCCGCTAGGGCTCGTGTAGACTGCCCAGGGGACCCACTACTTATAGTCTGGGTAAAAGAGCCTTACGTGGGGGAGTGGGGAGGGGGCTTGGGTATGGTACTTGCTAGGGACAGATATGATGAAAGTGCTTCTCTCAAGTCTCATATCAGGCCTATCAGACGCTGTGGCCCAATCGGTAGAGCGCAGGCCTTCAGTGCGGAAGGTCGGGCGTTCAATTCCCGGTTGAGTCAAACCAATGACCTACCAAATTTATACTTGTCGCTGCCTAGCCTGGTCCTCAACATTATTAGGATAGGGAAAGGACTGGTTGGCTTGGTTTCTGAGACTGTCAGGATAATGTGACTGAGTGGGATCTCAGGTCATGGTACTGGCAGCCTGGTCTCCTAGTGGGGCAGCACTAGAAAATTGCCATGAGTGTGTACTGTCGCAAGTCGGTAGCCATCCTGATATGACCTTAGATGTTGCCAGGATGTAAAATTACAACAACCAAACAACCAACCTTATCAGGGGTCAGGAAGTTAAGAAGATGCATATGCAATTTAACCTATTATAGCAAGTTAGCCTATTATAACAATTTAACGTAGTATAGCAATTTAATACCACCTGCATTGATGCAATGTAACCAAGTATACACTTATAGCATTTAGCACATCATAGCAATAATAGCAATATAACTTTATAAGCTTTTAGAGCAGCTTAACATATTATAGTGATGTTACCTATTAGTATTATAGCAATTAACCTAATAATAATATAGCAATTTAATGTATTATTCCAATTTAACATACTATAGCAATGTAAACTATTATAGCAATTAACCTAATACTAATATAGCAATTTAATGTAGTCTTCCAATTTAACATATTATAGCAATGTAACCTATTATAGCAATTAACCTATTAGTAATATAGCAATTTAATGTATTATTCCAATTTAACATATTATAGCAATGTTACCTATTATATCAATTAACCTAATAATAATATAGCAATTTAACATAGTATTCCAATTTAACATATTATGGCAATGTAACCTATTATAGCAATTAACCTATTTATAATATAGCAATTTAACATATTCCAATTCAACATATTATAGCAATGTAACCTATTATAACAATTACCTATTAATAATATAGCAATTTAACGTATTATTCCAATTTAACATATTATAGCAATATAACCCACTCATTCGCATTGTCCTGATACTGACCAAGCCAGTCATTGTCCTATCCTATTATTATTAATGCAGAGCGCCAGGCTAGGTATCATTTGTGTAAGTCATGGACTTGGCTGGGATTTGAACTCCCAACCTTCCGCACTAGGGTGAGAGAAAGATGTATGTGGCAATATGAATGTGTATAGGGCCTACAGTGTGCGAGCGCATGTATGTATGTGTATGTATGTGTGTATATGTACGTATGTGTACGTTTGTGTGTATATGCGTGTAGTGTGTGTGTGTATGGCGCCTACCTCCCTACTCCCTCACCATATGTATGTCTCCTTAATTTCTCATTTCTCACCTTTTCTCTTTCTCTTTCCCCCTCCCTCCCATCCCTGTACCACCACCACCACCACCACCACCACCACCACCACCACCACCACCACGGTTACCCCACTACCTTCAATCCTCACACCAATCCTCACATTCTTCTCCTCCATCACCACCACCACTAATACGACGACGACCACCACCACCACCACCACCACCACCACCACCTATCACCACCACCTACCACCCACCACTACCACTTACCACCATCGCCAACCACCACCTCTCACCACAACAACCGCAACCACCCACCACTACCACCACCCACCACCACCGACACCGCACCCACCACCACCTCCTACCCACCACCCACCACTGCTACCCCCACCACCTATCACCATCACCACCACCACCACCACCACCACCTACCATCACCACCCACCCGAACAGAGTGGTCTCTGGGGGCGATCATCTACGAGCAGGAGCGGGGTGACCGGAAGTGCGGCCCGGTGCGCGTCTCCTGCATCACTGGCGGTGCCGGGCCGTCCCGCCTCTCCGCCGACCAGCTGCTGCTGAGAGTCGGTCTCGTCGTCGGACTGCTGGCCGCACTCGGGGCCGCACAGTAAGGGGGAGCCAGGGGGACAGGGCCGGGGGTAGGGCCGGTGTCACGGTTTCAGTTCTCAACCAGTTTCAGTTCTCAACATCGCCTCTGTGCATGCGTCAACATCGAACAGCCAGGCATTGTCAATAGTCGTGAGCAATCTCCGTACAGAAAAAGTGAAATATCTCTCAAACCACACCACCTAGAAACAAATCGCTTGGTATGCATATAGAAAACATGTTTACCAAAAAGATTATAGTAAATTGATATGGTTAGGGTTTTGGATTTCTATTAATTTTGAACAATGTTTTGCACTGCGCATACCGGCAAACTCAAGGCATTGTCAATGGTCGTAAGCAATCTTCATACAGAAAAAGTGAAATATCTCTCAAACCACACCACCTAGAAACAAATCGCTTGGTACACATTGAGAAAACATGTTTACCGAAAAGATTATATTAAATTTATAAGGTTAGTGATACTGACACTATAGTGACAGTGTGAGTGCAGCGATTTGCGGTGATCAGAGACTCTTTGAGTCGGACTCCATGTTGACACATGTGCAGACGATGTTGACGCATGCGCAGAAGTGATGTTGAGAACTGAAACTGGTTGAGAACTGAAACCGCCACACCGGGGCGACACCAAGACGGGAAGGAGGAAGGGGCCGGGGACGGGCCCGGCGGTAGGGCCGGGGTTAGGGTCGGGGCTAGGTCCCGGGGGTAGGGCCGAGGCTAAGCCGGCTTTTGGCTGGGGAAGGGTCGGGGCGGGACCTGCCCGGGACAATGGATGTGCGGGAACGGGGCAGGGATGAGGCCGGGGGAGGGCTGGGGGCTAAGGCCGGGCCGGGGGTCGGTGGTGGGGCGGGGTGGGGACGGGCCCTGGCCGGGGGACGGGGTCGGGGGTAGGGCGGGGTAGGGACGGGGACGGGGGATGGGGGGTGTTCACGGCAGTACTTCTTATCATTCATCATGTGAACCGTAAGGACAGGTGAGTGAGCACCACGGTCGTCATGGTTACTGGAGGGGGTGGGGGTGAGGGGGGGGGATACCGGAAGTAGGTGCGACGTGGACTTGCACATGGACGAACACGCTGCAACTCGCACCTCCCCCCACCCCCAACCACCGAACCACCGACTCATGTGTTAGTGGGGGCATTCGACTGGGCCTCTATCCGAATATCAAAATATTTCCGAACAAATTCCTATTCGACTGGGACCGGAAGTGGGTTCATATACCGATGATTCGGATGTGTGTATGTGGCTCCATCCGTTCCATCCGTAAATCTTGCGGATAGAAAGGGCCCAGTCGAATGCCCCAATTGTCTCTCGCCCTGCCCGCTGGTGTGCCTTAATTAACTGAATGTGTATGACACCTTGTGAGGGTTGGGGCGTTGTAGATCAAATACTCACCCCGATACCCAGAGTAGGGAGGGGAAAATGACAACGCTGTCTAAATACAAGCAAACTCTCATTTAGCATCACCAGGAGGTGCAGTTCCTGATTCCAATATCCAGTGTCTATCTATATTGGCGTAGAGTTTGTGAAATGGCAGAGGATGCACAAATTAAACACATAAAATGGCACCCACCCCCAGAATGCTCTCGATTGGACTTTTCAAGTCTATTATTGTATTACGCGACATAATTTAATTTATTCCACAGTTCAACGGTAGCGGGTAAATTATATAAAGAGATATATGTAAAGAATATATTTTGCTTCTTATATTACTGATTTATGTGGTGATTTGTCATTTGCCTAGCCTTCCGACACTTTCTCTGATGGTATGTTCAGTAGCCATGTCCTGAGACAGTGCTGCTGGGGTAACGGGGGTGTAGGTGTCTGGGGGTTGGGGTGGTGGTGGTCGGGGGGGAGGAGGGGAGGGTTGTGGATACGGGGAAGAAACTTCATGGAAAGGACCAGGGCCCGTATGCACGAATCAGTGTTAGGGCCGTAACCGCGGTTTGGCTAGCTCCACACGGCTAACGGTGGAAAATCCGTATGCATCAATCGGTGCCAGCACTAGCTGCCGACCGTACGTAGCCTAGGCTAAGCTACCCCAGTTTCAAATCAAGTTTAACTGCAAGCCACGCCGGTTAGTGTGCCGGCCGCCGATATATTAGAGCCAAGTCTATTCAATGCTATCATATTTAACAGATTTACATACGCAATAAGTGAAATTGAATCAAATTAACCCTAAAATCGAACCGTTATTAACACTCCCGCTGCATTGGCGGCGTTATTCATATTGTCGAATCGACGAATGTAAAGTAAACAAATCGCCGCCACCGCATCGACATCGATATCCATACTGTCGAACGTCAACTAAACATGACTGCCGCCGCCGAATTGGCGGCAATATATTATAGCCAAATCTATTCAATGCGATCATTTTTGACAATTTACATACGCAATAAGTGAAATTTAATCAAATTAACCCTAAAATCGAACCGTTATTAACGCTCCAGCCGCATTGGCGGTGTTATTCCTATTGTCGAATCGAGGGAATTCCCAAATCTATAAATAACTTCACCATTAGCTATCCGCCCTGGCTTGGACATTGGTGCATACGGCTTGACCTAATTAACCAAGGCCCTCCTAGCTGCAGATAGCTACCCCAGAGCTAGCTCCTAGCACCGGCTAAGCCTAACTCTGATTCATGCATACGGGCCCTGTTGTCGTAGGACACCAGTGGTGGACGAGTGAGTGGGGGGGGGGGGGGTATGCTGGCCTGTTCGTAGGAAAATATGGACGGTAGGAGGGTGGGTGGGTAAGGAAAGTGTTTTGGGTTTCGAAGGTCGATGGCTAAACTTTGATGATGTGTGGTATTCGTGCATTGTTATTATTGCCTTTGTTATGAAAGCTGTTGATTTGTTAACTGCATTCGTGGATCTGCACATGAAGGAATCGTCCTTCATCAATGTGGGATGCAAAATGCATTCAATATTGGATCCTCATAGCAGGACGACACCTGCAATAATGCACGCTCTCATCGTGACGCCACCTACATGGATGCATCACAGCAGGACGCCACCTGCATTGATGCACAACAACAGGATGCCACCTACATTAACAGGTGCGTGCATCATGAGACCACCTGCATTGATGCATCACCACATCAGGATGCAACCTGCATGTATGCATAATCACAACAGAATGCCACATGCATTGATGCATCACCACAACAGGACACAACCTGCATTTATGCATCACCACAACATGACACAACCTGCATTGATGATCTCCACTAGAGGACGCCGCCTGCATTGATGCATCACCACATCAGGACGCAACCTGCATGCATGCGTCACCACAACAAGATGCCACCTGCATTGATGCATCACCACAACAGGACACAACCTGCATTGATGCATCACTACAGCCGGACACAACCTGCATTCATGATTTCCCACATCATCACCTACTCATATTGACACCACAAGTTGCTACATGTATTCACCCATCTCTGAAGCAGGCCGCCAACTACATATGTCTGGGACAGTATGCATACCCCCCTCCCATAAATAAAACCCCCCACCAAAACCACCAGGAGCAGCAGGAACCTACTTTTTTATACTTATCAATTATCCATGCAAAAATAGAATCACTTAGAATAAGGCCAAATACAAAAAAAAAGTTGGTGATCGTCCTTTTGATCACACAAATCAGGGTTGGGCGAGCGGTTTTATTTCTGATTTTTCTGGTCTATGTATGATGTAGACGTAGCACGTAGCTATGTGTGGGGCAACACTATAAAAGTCACTATATGTGTGCACTGTCACAAATCGGTACCCGTCATGATATAACCTTAGATGTTGCTGGGATGTACAACTCAAACAACCAACCAACCATAACTATGTTGCACAGATTGCTACTAGCCTAACACATTGTTAACGGTTCCTTTTTTAAAATTCATTAATTCAAAATTCAAGGGCGGCTGATTTTTCAGGCACGGGTGGGGACGATCACCAATTTGTTTGTATTTGTCCTAACTGTACATTTTTGTTAATGGTTTAAAGAGAGCCTCAGGGATGATTAAGGTATACAATATGTGTTGCTAATTATCATTGTTACTGATAACTTGTTAAGTATGTAAATACATTATATTAACATATGGTGCCACAATGGCGCCATCTAGTGGACTGCGGTGAAATTAGTGACAGCACTGATATAGTGGTGAGACGACAGGTGGCGGTATAAATGCTTACATGATTATTGAGGATGATTGGTTCACTCTGCCTCCCATACTGGCTTGTGGATGGTGAATATTTACATTCATGTGGACCTCATCATGCACTCAGTGACCCTCACACCCGTGTTATATATGTATAGTCACATGTATGCATTGCGTATATATTTTATTTATATACGTGCATATAGGGCCTATACATATGAAGAGCTCAGCCACAAAATCCTGTAAATGCCAATCCAAAAATTGAAATAAACATTGGAATCAAATGTTAAAAGGGTTAATTTTGTTATATACTACTTGTTTGTTCATTGCTCCATAACCACGTGATCATAAGAAAAGTAGAATCACAGCAGTGAGAATTTAATTTGTTTTCAGGTAAATTTGTTGTATTTAAACTTCATTTTTGTATTGGTGTTTATGGGGATTTTGTGCCTGAACTCTTCATATAGACATGCATATATATAAATACATCTATGTATAATATCTATGCATATATATATATATATAGATATATATATATATATATATATATATATATATTCACTTATATAGAAATATATAATTATATATGAAGAGTTTGAGTGTAAAAACCGACAGATGCCATTCGGGCCGAAATGAAACCATAACTACCAGGTTTGAGCTGAAGCTGCCATTATTCCGATAATCAAATGCTTTTTCCTCCCAGAAACCAACATGTACCCTATATAATAATGCATTACGCAATATGAAATTGATGAACGTGACCTGTAAAGTACAACAAATTATATTTTACAGAGAACAACTGAATTGGATTTGTTTTCTTTGTGCCTGAACTCTTCATATCTATGTGTGTATATATATATGTATATAATGATATATATAGATATACATATAAAGATGACAGACATTGAACTCATTGCTGCTATTAACTGAGGCTTGAGCAATTCAAATGTATACTAGTACACCAACTCCCACATTAACATGGTGGTTAGGTTCCTGAAACCACAATTTTAACTTAAATAGCGTTAAGTGGAAATAATTTTACCACAGACGCAATTATATAACTAAGGGTTAACATGATTGTTGCGCAAGTTTGAGTGTGTCTTACTCTGTTCAAATAACCGATGACTTACCACACATGTTTTCAATTTCAGCGCTCTCATTTTAAATGTTCAAATAAACGCAGCTTCCACTTCTATGGACAGCAACACATAATGGAGAGTCACGTTGACGTTGATCTTCCATCCAGGTCTAAAACAATCTTTGTATTTTCCATTATTCCACTTCTCTTATGAGTTAACGGAGCAGCTAACAATTTTACACTTGAGCACTGAATTTACTCGTTTCTGCGTTTCCACAGATTGTTTGTACAGTTGTAGGCCGCAAACTGAGAGCTCACATTATGTTCATCAGGGGCGTAGCTATGCGTATGCGCGCATGCCAAAACGTCGACATCGTTTTGTCAACAACAAAAATTAAAAAATAATTAGGAGAGAGAGAGAGAGTAGGCATGTAGTAGTCCGGAGTGTCGAAAACTCAAGTCTAAAATGTGTAAAATCTACCAGCTTAAGCTTAAGCGGCCCCCTAAACCCCTTGCCGAAATTAGTACACATTGTTAAAGGTCTAGCTATGCCCCTGTTCATAGCTTGTTGTCCTTTTGGTAATTCTCTTTAGCAAATCTAATTTAATAACCGCATATCTATGTTTCTGTTCCTAACTATGTTATAACAAAATGACGTTGAATGAAACAGCATTAATTGGGGAGTTGGTGTATTGCTATTAGACAATGGTTCGCTTGGTTATGTGTAATTGACATGGAAACAAACTAAGGTTGTGCTTCATTTAATATGCAAGTGTCTGATTTTTATTTTTGTTAAAGACAATTAAGGGTTGAATGCCATGTTGCTTTTGGTGAGTGTTCAGTCGTGTTTTGGTGAATGCCATGATATAGTTCTGCACTTTCTCATTCAAATTCACATAAGCACCACCCTGGGGAAGTGCTTGGTGAGTCGGTGCAGTGTGGGGGCTTCAATCGGGGTTCTACTGCCAAGCAATGCTGGACGTCACCAGCATACACCGGTATTATTTTGTGCGCTTGCGAAAGTTGCATGCTGGTGAACAGAAAAGTCAATTTGGGTGATTGATGCGATTTGCGCTTATATCAGGATCAATGCTGACTCGCGACAATGTGCATGCATGGCACATTTATTGTGCTGCCCCACGGGGATAGCACACCAACCAGTAGTACCATAGTAATGCGATATCCTGGCACTGAGCCAACCGGTCCGTGTAAAGCCAAGCGCCAGACAAGGTAGTGAGTAATTGCGAGTAATTCATGTAGGTCATCAGTTGGACTCACACTCTGCCACTTTGACTCAGACTCCTTCGAACATCCCACGTGGGAAGTGAGCATTCTTAAAGTTGCATGGCTGATGAAGCGTCTATTTTTTTAAAACCGAAACCGCTTAGCTACATTTGATCGTCTGTCTCCAACTTAGACATTGGTGCATTGACTAATGATTTGGGCCAGCACAGAAAGAATAATCAGCAAATTTATGATCCCCTTGCCCTTGGCGACCTACTTTTTGAGAAAACCATTAGGCAGTGATGCCACCAACAAATTAGGTCAATATTGTAACCTCGTTTGTTTGGCCCTCATTCCCAGTACCATATGTGGCCTAGTTAGGTCAGCGCATCACGTGACCATCGCCAGGTCACAACGACAGGAGTTTTGGTGTGCTTGCCGAAACTATTTTGGATGCTTTCATTTCAAATTAGCTATTAGTTATTGGTCATCGTAGTTAATCCCGAGGCGTTCCCAGTGGCGGAGTGGTTAGAGTGTCTGACTTTTTTCTAGGTCAGACTCCTAATCTGAGGGTCGGCAGTTTGATTCCCCGTGCCCTTAGCTCTGCCAATTTGGATTTTGACCGCTGTGTATAACTTACAGCGTCATCAAAGGCTGGTTGCTCTCATACCATGTCTATGTGGTGTGGGAGGTTAAAAATCCCTTGGGGAGGTTAAAAGTGTAGGCTCGGGCTTTCTATCGACCAGCAGTGGAATGAGGAAGACCAGTCGTCTATGACTGAAATTTCCCCTGCTTCAACAACTAATGGACCCCCCCCCCCAAAAAAAAAAAAAGAAAAAAAAGAAGAATATGGTTAATCTGGTATATTTATTTAAATAAGTAAAAATTATAAAAATCCAAAAGGCCATAGCAGATCGGCCTACCCCGAATTTTATATTCGGCACTCCAGTGACAAAAACTGCATGCTGTACACAAAAAGTACTTTTCAAATTGTTTGGGCACACATCATTTTAATTTTACATATCGGAATACGCCAGCTTAAAACTGAATACACAATACACACAAATTGGGTAGGCAGGTTTTTCCTACCCCAAATTTCCTTGTTTCGTACTACAGTGAAACACAAATTGTATGCTTTAAAAAATAGATTTAAAAAAAAGATAAATTGTGTACTTTCCGAATTTTTGTTGGGGCGTCTGAAATTTGAATTTTGCATCTTGGTGTACACCTGCTTAAAAGTACAAAATACACAAAAATCATATGGGTATGCAGCAGACAGGACTATGCAACTTTAGCCGCCATATTTGGGTCATCGCGTCCGGGTGGACAACAATGGCAGTGTAGGGTGGGGTTGCCACACACCACACCACACCACACCACACCACACCACACCACACCACATGCCACCGCTTGTGTTGGAGGTACATGCCTCTGCCAGGGCGCTAAGCTATCATCCCACAATAATTGCTAATACCGGGACAATGTGAGACCCCGAAATGGGCTTCCGGGGGCGATGGCCAAATTGGTAGAGCGCGGGCCTCGCGTGCGGAAGATCGGAAGTTCGGTTGCCGGTAGACTCAAACCAATGACATCAAATTGATACTTGTCGCTTCCTAGCCTGGGAGAGCGTCACTTTGCTTCCTGATCGACTCAAACCAATGACTTATAAAATTGATACTTGTCGCTTCCTAGCCTGGCGCTCGGCATTAATAGGATAGGGCAAGGACTGGTTAGATCAGTATCAGGATAATGTAACTGAGTGGGATATCGGAGCATGATGACGCCGGCCTGATTTCCCAGGGAAGCAGCACTATAAAGTTGCCATGAGTGTGCACTGCCACAAATCTGTACCTGTCCTGATATGACCGTACATGTTGCCAGGACGTAAAACTCCAACAACCGACCGAAATGGGCTCACCCCATCCCACCAGGGTGCACTTCGCAGTGTCAGCCTGTAATGTCATCAACTAGAGTCTGTGGACACACTCGCACAAACACTCACACACACACGCCATCATTACTAATGCCCCCTCGCTGGTCCGGTGTGGCGTGCTCAGCCGTGTGCCATGCTTAGCTGTGTGAGTAGCCTCAAACTCAAGGCATTGTCAATGGTCGTGAGTAATCTTCATACAGGAAATACAGAAAAGTGAAATATCTCTAAAACCACACCACCTATTAACAAATCGCTTGGTACACATATAGAAAACATCTTCACCAAAAAGATTATATTAAATTTATAAGGTTAGGGTTCTTGATTTCTATTAATTTTGATTAAAACTAATGTTTTGCACTGCGCGTACCGTCAAACTCAAGGCATTGTGAATGGTGGTGAGCAATCTCATACAGAAAATCCAGGAAAAGTGAACTATCTCTAAAACCACAACACCTATAAAGAAATTGCTTGGTAGACATATAGAAAACATCTTTAGCAAAAACATTATATTAAATTTATAAGGTTAGTGACTCATGACTATTGACAATGCCTTGAGTTTGAGTCTATGCACACGGCTGAACACGGTACACGGCTGAAAACGCCACACCGGTTCATGTACTCCATAACTAGGTCAACTGTTATTGGGTCAATCATCGAAACCAAGGATACTCAGTTCATTACGTATACAGAGGGCATACTTTTGAATACGGGTATTCCGAGTTCCGCTTGTCTCTCATGAAGGACTGTGAGAAGGGTCCACACCGACGAAAGGAGCAAAAACGGCTGACCACTGGGTGATATTGAGCATACCCTTGCAGTATGAGTTTCCCTTTCAGTAAGTAGTGATATTGTGTGATTTAAACAGAAATCAATGTAGATCAATTTCAAATATACTTCAAACAATTTAATCTGTGCAAAAGATACATAAATATGTGATAATGTCTGAGCAATAAACTAGTCAAATAATATTTGACTACACTGCTAGCTCTGTGGAGGTCTAGCCTGGTCCCCTGGCATTCATTTGCTCAGGCAGAGGCATAGGAGTTTTCATCTATTATCACTCAGTTTCCAACCTGGTCTCCTAGCCTTTGTACCCGAAACAAGTTCAAACAGGCTCAAACGAGTTCAGCCGTGGCTGGTTGGGTCGCACCATGGCTGGTTGGGTCGCTCCGGAAAGCGCTGAATATGCTTATGAGGACTGTAGCTGGGACGCAGCATGCTGGGTCCCAGCTATATATAGAGGGGGTGTAATGACGTCACGAGGCAACTTCCGGTGGCCATATTGGATTACATATGCAAGGGTTGGAAGTGCTTACATTGTGTTTATTTACCAATTTGTTGGTTTATTTATCACTGTTTTGAGCAGTTTGTCCTCAAAAGTTGGTGGGAAAGGTTTTTTTGATGGTGGGGAAGCATTCTTTAAATCATGTAGCCTCACATCATTGCTAAAGTGCAGTATGTTGACACTTTGGATGCTCTGTCAAAGAATTAGAAAGGTTTGGGCAGTACCCACTAGGTGGCGCCATATACTTCGGCAGCCCTGATTATAGGTAGGCCCAGTGGTGGCCATAGTGTTCTTGGTATTAGACAGGGGGCGCCATAGGTGGTATTAAGTGTAATCCAAGATGGCTAACCGCCGAGCGATGACTTCACATGCACTCCCTCTATTACGCCATGGAAGTAAGGGTTGGTATTCGCTCCACCCACCAACCCGGCGAGCTGTCAGTTCTATCCTTTACTATCGACCCTATACTTGGAACTCACTTTGAATCTAATACCACATGCCTCCAGGATCATGGGTTTCAAACCCATGAGTTTGAACCCTGATCAAGGCAAACCAATGCTTTTAGAAATTGATTCTTGTCGCTTCCTAGTGCGGCGTGAGCCATTATTAGGATAGGGCAAGGACTGGTTGGCTCAGTGTCAGGATAATGTGACAGTGGAATATCGGGTCATGATGCTGGTGGCCTGTCTCATAGTGGAGAAGCATTATAAAGTCACCATGAGTGCGCATTGCCACAAGTCGGTACCCTTCCTGGTATGATCTTAGATGTTGCCAGGACGTAAAACTCCAACAACCAAGCAACTATACTTTGTACTCACTTTGAAGCTAATACCAATTGCCTCCTGATGATGAACATGTCATCACCCTATATTTGAAGAGTTCAGGTGCAAAACCATGTAAACGCCAATCCAAATATGTAGTTTAAATAAAGGTTTGTTTCCTGAATATAATTTTAATTCTCACTAATTTCATAAGATCATATCATTACGGTGCAATGAACAAAAAAGTAATAATATAAAATATAAACTCTAGGTTTGATTCCAATGTTTATCTCCATTTTTGGATTGGCGTTTACATGGTTTTGCGCCTGAACTCATTTGTTTCTGACATAGATTACCGCAACAATTTCCTAGAACATATATTATGTGAGATAAAATAGCTATTCCTGATTCATGACATGTGTATTGAAGTTGCATGGTCATATGAAACATTTTGTCAAAACAAAAACACTGCCTACCTTTGATGGTATGTCTCCTACTTAGATACTGGTACGCTAACTAATGATTTGGGACAGGATAAACAGGATAATTAGTGAATTTATGATACCATCCCCATGGACACCTACTTTGAGAAAGGCATTACGCAGGGACACCTCTAACCAATTAGGTCAATCTCATGATCTCATTAGCCTTGCCCTCATTCTAAGTACAATCCCGTCCTGATATGACCTCAGATGTTGCCAGGATATAAAACTCCAACAAACAAGTACCATGTGTAGCTTAGTCAGGTTCCAGGATTAGTAGGTCAGCCCACATCACGTGACCATCGCGAGATGGGGAATCTGGGTCATAGCTATAAGAGAAAGCTTGTTGAAACTATTGTTGGTACTTTTAGTTCAAATTTCTGCAAAGTTAGCGTTTTTTTCATCAAAGTTACTCCTGACTAATTGGATATAATGGTCAAGCTGATGTATTTATCTAAGACAATAAGGCAACAATTCAAAAGCCATTGGACTGTAATTATAACAAACACCTCCACCTTCCAACCTTAAACTGTTGCTGTGACCCGATATGCTGGTGTCGCAGTTTCCGCCGTCCACCAGTTTCCGCAGTACACATATACTCAAATTCATTGTCAATGGCTGTGAGCAATCTTCATACAGAAAAAGTGAAATATCTCTAAAACCACACCACTTAGAAACAAACCGCTTGGTACACATATAGAAAACATCTTTACCAAATAGATTATATTAAATCTATACGGTTAGGGTTGTTGATTTCTATTAATTTTGAATAAAACTAAAGTTTTGCAGTGCGCGTATCATCAAACTCGAGGCATTGTCAATGGTCGTGAGCAATCTTCATACAGAAAATACGGAAAAAGGGAAATATCTCTAAAACCACACCACCTAGAAACAAATCGCTTGGTACACATATAGAAAATATCTTTACCAAAAACATTATATTAAATTTATAAGGTTACTGACGATGCTGTTAGATTTTGATGCATAAGCGATGCGTACCGCGGACACTGGTGGACGGCGGAAACTGCGACACCGGGTCCCAGCTTGAGTGCTTCCTGAGGGACCAGCGAAACTCAGAATGTGCGTTAAGTCACTCTCAAGTGGTCCATGGCCAGCTATCTGTAAGTATTCTGCAAAATGCTGACCTCTTTTAGGTATGTTGGCATTGCTATTTATATTGAGCAGCAGGTCATTACTAATGTATAAATAACTTGAATATGCACTATGCTTATATATATGATATCCATCTATAGGCCTACATATATTTTTTCACAAATGTTATATCTATCAGCAACGCATATATATATATATATATATATATATATATATGTTTTTATATATATATATATATATATATATATATATATATATATATATATATATATATATATAGCTATCACACCCTTGGGTGAATCATATCCATGTATATTCATTGGGGATCAGATCTTGTTATTTACTATGTTTAACGCCTCGTTTACATTTAACTGATTCCTTATAAGTGTCATTTGAATCAAATATGATGATTGATTGTAAGCTTTTACATTCTGTGTAAAAGCGATGGTTAAATAATACAACAGAATAATAAAGTGTCAGCACTTATCATCGTGGTTACTGCATTTGTTGCTGACACGGCGTAAAACCACCATGGATCAATCAATCGTTATGGTAAATAATGCTCAGCGATGTATTAGGCCAAATAAAAAATATAAATTGATGATCGTCCCCGCCCATGCCTGAAAAATCGCACGCCCTTGATTTCTAACAATTATATATATATTATTTAACTGTTAAAAGTGTGTCAGGCTAGCTGTAATTCCACTTTCAGACATTATATGTAACTATGTATGGACAACGGTAAACACCATGTGCATGCACTGAAATGTACATGTTTATGTAATTCCATTGAAATCGTGTAAAAAAAAACAACTGAAATAAAAAATAAAAACTGCCCGCCTGACCTTGGTTTGTGTGATCAACTTGTTTTTATTTGGAGTTATATTTGACTGATGTGTAAGATATTTACTGAGGCAAGTATGCTGTGTTTACTGCCAGTGTAATCAGTTAACAAAACTCATGTACACAGCAATAAACTGGACTCAGGAAGCAACCCCAGCATGCACAGTCCCAACATGGGCCATTTAGTCAGTTCTGTGTTGTGACACCCATTCAGGATGCCACCTGCATTACTGTGCCCCAGTGGTTAGAGGCTGCCTGCATGTATGCGGCCCAGCAGCAGGAGACTGCCTGCATTAATGTGCCCCAGCAGCAGGAGGCTGCCTGCATTAATGTGACTGGAGGTCTGCATTCATGCGCCCTAGCAGGAGGAGGCTGCCTGCATTACTGTGCCCTCGCATCATGAGGCTGCCTGCATTAATTTGCCTTGGCAGGAGGAGGCTGCCTGCATTTGTGTGGCTGGAGGCTGTGTACATTAATGTGGCTTGAGGCCACATTAATGTGGCTAGAGGCAGCCTGCATTAATACGGGCTAGTAGCAGGAGGCTGCCTGCATTAATGTGGCCGGAGGCCTGCATTAATGCGTCCTAGGAGCAGGAGGCTGCCTGTATTAATGTGGCTGGAGGCCTGCATTAATGCGTCCTAGGAGCAGGAGGCTGCCTGTATTAATGTGGCAGGAGACTGCCTGCATTCATTCATCTCAACAACAGGACGATTATTAACGAAAGTAGGACATTTAAATTAGCTTTCGAATAACTTCAGCTGTTAAGAAAGTTATTGTTGCATAGTCCGATGGTTTTGAGTTTCTTTCATTTTATTAATTTGATTGTTATAATTCACTAAGGCGGAGGCACGACTGGTGTAATGTGGTATTTATTTTGTTCTATTTATGTTTATTGTTAGTATATCAGGTCAATCGAGGTGGTTGTTTACAGTTCAGGGTGATTTACAACCCCCCACCCTGAACAGCCACGCCCCCTGCATCCTAACAGGACCGGACTGGAACCCTCAACTCTTGCACATACCATAACTCAACCACCTATTACATACAGGCCTATGGACCTGTAAATAAAATAGGCTAGTATAGAATTAAGTAGAAAAAAGCGGAAAACTCTTCCCAAGAAAACCCCAAGACACTAACATAGAACCTTAAGAAAACAACTAACATAGTAATAAGATTAGAACAAAAGTTCAATGCCAAGAGGGCCCAAACAATCATAGGCTACTAAACATACCAACAGACTATCTATCTGCTACTGAAATGCAGACAATCAAATAACTTATCAGCGGCTACTGTTTGATAAACAACACCAACACTACAGCTGGCCAGCATTGAAAACAAGCCTGGGTACCCGGGCTTACATGCTATGGACAGTATAAATACAGCCTCAATTTACAAAAAAAACATACTGTCCTTATCATAGGGGTGGGGGGGGGGGAAATTTAGCGGATGTGCTTTTTAGGCGGTGGTTGAGTCCGTTGTGAGCAAGCGCAAAGCCGCGGTTACGTGGTGGGTTTTGGCGGGAAACGAGCTCAGTGCACCACCTGTAGGGTTCGATAGAAGTTCCCAGAGTGTCGCGGCTGCTGATGTGTTAACGCAATGGGATTTAAGGTTCGAGAGTTTGATGCGCGAGAAGGAAGAAGGCGAGGCGGGGGTGGGAAAAGAGACGTTTATTCACGCCTCTCAGACAACAGAGCAAACAATGTAACAATGAGGTAGATAATAAGATGACAAAGGTAGAAAGTCTGTAAGGTAATACAAGGTAGAAAGTATCAAGAAAGTTCATAGTTCAGGTGGTATAAATGTCAATGGCCTGAGGGGGGTGCCGAGGAGCCCTCCACCAGAGGGTAGGAGAGAGGAGAGGAGAGTTGGGTGGGTGGGTGGAGAAAAAGACACGGGCAGGAAGACGGCAGGAAGGTGAGTGCCTGAGGAGGGCCGCCGGCGGCCTTATAAGGGAGGGAAGGGGACGGCGGCGGCAGGAGGTGCGAATGCTGGCAGGCCGGGGGGAGGGTGAGAGGTGGCGAGCAGCGGGGGTCGCGCGAGGCGTGAGCAGCGCGGACAAAGGCGAGTGGCGGGGGAGGGGGGGGGAGTGAGCGCCGGCGGCCGAGGTGAGAGGCAGCGCGACACGCGGGGCGGGGGAGGGTCTCTCCCTTCCCTCGCATCAAACGTAATGCTTCGCATTACGACCAAGGATAGGTGGCGCTGCAGTCGGCAAAGTTTATTCCATGGGATGTCTGTAGGCAGTCGGCGGAGTTCGACCAGAGTCCGCAAGGTAGCGGCACCAGAGTAGTGCAACCGCTGCTAGAGTGCTAGGCTATGGGATCGTTTGTTTGTTGTTGTTTTACTTCCTAGCAACATCTAAGGTCATATCAGGATGGGTACCGACTTGTGACAGTGCGCACTCATGGCGACTTTATAGTGCTGTCCCACTGGGAAACCAGGCTGCCGGCACCATGACCTGGTATCCCACTCAGTCACATTATCCTGACACTGAGCACACCAGTCCTTGTCCTGTCCTAATAATGCCGAGCGCCTGGCTAGGAAGCAACAAGTATCAATTTTTAAGTCATTGGTTTGACTCGACCAGGGTTCAAACCCACGACCCCACGATCTACCAGCATGGGAGACGGACGCTCGAACTCATTCGGCCATCCCGTCTGGTTCTATGGGATCGTAGATCAGTTCATTAAGGGTAGGTGGCGCCACGTTGGCTGTATTGAGTCTATGGGGTCAAGCCGTCGTGCCCCGCCGCGATTTACCCATGTTACGGATAACATGGACAATCTACCTTAAGGCCCTGTCACATTACGGCGTTTGGCGGGAGCGTATTGAAAACCTACATAGGTCCTGCGCGTGCCGGCCAATGATGACATTTGGTGACCTTTCGGGTGGTTTTGAGCATATGTGGAACCTATGAGGAGCGTACGAGGAGCGTATGAGGAGCATATGGGAGCGTGCTGTGACATTTTATTTTACGGTTTTGATTGGCATATGGAGCGTATGAGTAGCGTACGAGTAGTGTACGCGTAGCGTATGCGTAGCATATGAGCGTATGAGTAGCGTATGAGTCAAGATCGATGTCAAGACCTATGGCATACGCTTTAAATACGCTGTGCATACGCTGTGCATACGCTAGGAGTACGCTCCCATACGTAACTCGTAGGTTATGCGTATGCTACATACGCTAGAGATACGCTAGAGATACGCCGGTGACACAAGTTGGGCGTATGAAAAACCTATGCCGGCGTACCCCTAGCATACGAGGAGCGTACGCCGGCGTATGAGGAGCGTATGCCGGCGTATGAGTAGCGTATGAGCCATACGCCCTCATAGGTCGAGATTTTTTGAGCATGCACAAAAAAATGTGGACGGACGGATTTATGAAAGCGTATGGCGGCGTATGCCTCATAAGCCGGCACATGGCGGCATCTGGTGGCGTATGAGTAGCGTATGAGTAGCGTATGCATAGCGTATGAGTAGCGTATACAGCGTATGCCGACGTATATGACGTAGCGCGCCTACGCCGCCATACGCTCCCGCAAAAAAACCTAATGTGACAGCCGCTTTACATTAGCTTCAAGTAACTTTGAATTAAAATGGCTAACTTTTGAGATACTTGAAGTGCAAGCGTAGAAAATATGTTTTGTCATGCATTGTGTGCAATGCCCAAACAGTAAAGGAACAACAAATTCCTGACCTAAAACCATACAAAAATATCTGTGCAAAATAAGGCTAGGAAACCCCCACTGAGCTGCACTGCAAAGATCTAAATATCGGTTTGAGTTTTACGTCCTGGCAACATATACGGTCATATCAGGACACATCAAAGTAGATTACAAGGATCAGATCTAATAAAGAAATTGTCAGAAAGTCAAAACCATCGTGCTATCCAACTTTAAATTAATTACAATTAACACTGATTAAAGCGGGATAAATAGGATTATCAATTACTTATCAGTTGCTGAATCCGAATTTAAATGATTTAAAACAATCTCTCAGTCATGCATATTTCCTTTTATTTCCAGATTCATTTAGTCTTTCAACATGAAATATTCCAGTAACATTACACATGTTCTCGGTTGATTTGTAGATAAGTAGCTGCGAAACAAACCAGGTTGTCACCATCTTGTATATATACATATATATCAAATGCTTACTTTGAATACCAGTATCCACATAACCAACAAAGTCCATTTGAAGAGTTCAGGCACAAAACCATGTAGACGCCAATCCAAAAATGAAGATAAACATTGGAGATAACGTCCTGATATGACCTTAGATGTTGCTAGGACGTAAAACAACAATAAACAAACAAACAAACATTGGAATCAAACCTACAAAAAGTTATTTGTTTTATATTCCTACTTGTTTGTTCCATAACCATATGATCATATAAAAAGCGGAATTAGTGAGAATTAAAATTGTTTTCAGGTAAAAATCTTTTATTTAAACTACATTTTTGGATTGGCGTTAGCGTGGATTTGCACCTGAACCCTTCATTTCATTATCCATCTGCATTCATTTGTAAAACAGCGCACCTTTGTCTTGCTCCTTCCCCCCAATAGACTAGGTATGGACATTGAAGGGGTTAGGTAATGGGGCTGTCACACTACGACGCTTCTCAACGGCGACACGTCGACGTGTGCGCATTTTTGGCGAAAATAAGGGAAACGTTGCTACCCACTGGGCGCGCGTTATGCGCGCGTCGGTACACGTCGGTACACTATCTTTGACGTTGACGGTCGCCGGACAACGTCGGCGCACGTTATTGGTCGCCCAAGGTTTTAAGCATGTCAAAAAAACACAGCGATCGACAGCGTGCGCAAATATATGGGTAAGGACGTTAGGAGGACGTTAGGCGGCCGTCAAAACGCGCCCAAAGCATGTTAGAAGAATGCTGGAAGGACGTTGCATAACGTCAATTGACGTTGATATTGTGTTGATATTGTTTTGAACTCTTGGGTGCGTCAGGTCAGCACGTCAGTAGCGTTCGCTGGACGTGTGCGTAACGTGTAGCGGGCGGCCTGTGCGCGTTCGGCGACCGTTTCGTGATAGTTTGGACGTTGGGGAGACAGGTACGGTGACCGGGTAATGTTCCCCGGCGTGCTGCTCGCGTTGTTCTAGCATTCTGCTAGCGTGCTGATAGCGTGTTGTGAACGTGTAGGGGATGCTTAGCGAACGGGTGGTCACCTGAGACAGCTGACCGAACGCTGACCGAATGCTGACGTATCGCTGATGACACGCCGCGCGCGCCGTCCTGTCGCGGTGACAACACGAGAAATCAGATTTGTTTTTGTTTTGTCCGAGCGTCGACAACCGTTGGCCGCGCGCTAGCAACACGCTACTCAAACGCTGCGCCAACGTCCAATTTCACCATATTTCCACTATCTTTAACGTTTCTCGACGCTTAAAATTTTATTTTCAACGCTGATGGGTCGCCGGTGAGAAGCGTCGTAGTGTGACAGCCCCATAAAGAACGGTGATGCAGTGTAGTGGTAAGGTAACCATTAGTAGGTTGCAGGTGTGTGCAGGGGTATGGCAATACAAACATATGTATGTGGGGAGACCTGTGTGTCAAGTGCAGGGTGCAGATGGTGTGTGTGTGCGCGCACATCTTTAAGTGGCATAGTCCGATAGCTTCGATGTCCGATGCCATTTTCTGAGATAAATACATTAAATTGATCATTATAAGCCACTTTACTCTAGGTTGAAGTAACTTTTAGTTTTAATGGCTAACTTTGGAGATATTTGAAGTGACAACATGCCAAATTAATTTTGGCAAGCACGCCTAAACTCTGACACCATAGCATTATGCAGTAACAGGTTCTATTAAATTGACTCGCCATGCCCTTCTATGTGACAACAAATGCTTAATAATTGTACCAGTGTCTAAGATAAATAAATTATGTAGAATCAAATATAGGTAAGTGCTTTTCTTTTGAAAATTGTGTGCTTCATCGGACTATGCAACTTTAATGTCACTCCGATTGGCAACACTATCTGGCATTTCCAGCTGGTGATCCAACCTCACGACCCTTATTGACTCATGTATTATAGATAGCACACCATATGCAGTAAAACCTCTCTATACTGACCCTTCCACAGATCGACCACTCCCCTATATCGATCGCTTTATTTTGGGTCCCAAAAATACTGTAGTATTCTGTACATGAGCCCTATATACCACGCGGTAGTGGCGGAGACTATGCCATGCACCTACGCAATTACACTAAACTGTGCGAGGTGGCGGCAGGCTAGCCAAAGGGCAGACCCCGACTGGGCTGCCCTCTACTGCGTATGGCTAGCTCACCCCCCCCCCCCCCCCCCCCCCCCCCCCCCCCACCCAACCTATAGTGTCGATGTAAGACCTGGCGAGTCAGGGGGCGGGTCAGTCGACTGTTGATGCCGTGGAGAGCAGATTGGTTCAATAAACCAAGTTGAAGCGTACTGACATTGAATCTTGGCATTCTTCCGTGTGTGCGTGGCAGTGTGGGAGTCGGAGGGCCGTGGGCCATTACAATACCATTTTAAGGATATTCTAACTCTCTAAACTGACCACCTCCCTAAATGGACCACTTAAAATCGGTCTCATGGTCGGTCGATTTAAAGAGGTTTTGCTGTACTTGTTATGTACAGTGAAAGCCCGTTATAAGGCGCCCCGATTTAACGTGAATTCGGATATAATACAAATATTCATTGGACCTGGAATTCTTTAATTCAAGATCAGACCGGATGGCCAAAAGAGTTGAGTGTCCTGGCACTCGCCATTATTAGGATAGGGCAAGGACTGGTTGGCTCAGTGTCAGGATAATGTGCCTGAGTGGGATATGGGGTTATGGTGTTGATGACCTAGTCTTCCAGCGGGGCAGCACTATAAAGTCGACAAGAGGGTGCACTGTCACAAGTCTGTAACCGTCCTGATATGAGCTGAGATGTGACCAGGACATAAACCTCCAAGAACCAACCAACCATCTTTAATTCAAAGGTAAACTGAACCCCGATTTAGCACGACCCCATTTTATTTTGCAATGATATTTTATGGACACCAAATGATCGCATTATACTTGGGTTTCACTAGTTCTACATCGGTATGTATGCAGGTATTGCAATACCTCAGGGAGTTTGACGCCCCTGCCCTGCAGAGTTGTAAACCACTGCCTTGTGGTACAGGTTCTTGACAGAACCGAAGGCTAAGGGAGCAAACCCTGAACAGAAAACCATGTCACTGTGGCAGCAACAAGGGCGGTTAATGTATGGAACTCCCAACATCTCCCGACCAGCCACTGCAGGGACAAATAGTTTCCGCCTGTCTGAACATGTTCTTGCCGGTGTGAAACCTCTATTTGCTCCCCGAGAGAGTGCCGCTGGTAACTTGCAAAAGCCAGCAGCACTTCAACACTTTTGCAGGCAGCTTTCATGAAATGTACAACCGTACAAAACATCACTCTCACAGCAGAGAGCTAAATGGAGAGCAGCAGTCAAGTAATGAAAGCAGTCTTTGTCGCATTGCGACCGACAGCATGATGATGATGATGATGACGTCAGTATATGCTACACACACTTTGTATTATATTGTTTATTTGTATGTGACTTGGCAGTAGTGATCTACACATTTCTCAACTTGGTTATCTTTATCTTCATAAATCTGTTGTTTGTAAGCAGTGGTAAGAGGGTAGTTAGTGGTTAGTTACTAGTCCATCACACATAGATACACAATGTCGCCCGACATTTAAGGGCTCAGGTGCAAAAAACGACAATTCTATTTTAGTTGTCTTCCGTAAAATAGAATTTGTTGTGCTTTCATGTAAAAGTCTATCAATTTCATAATATGTAGTGCGTTATATAGGGGATGTGTCAGCTTCTGTGACCAAATGTATTTCATTATCGGAATGATGACAGCTTCAGCTAAGACCTGGTAGTCTTGGTTTCATTTCAGCCCACATCGTGTTTATCGGTTTTTGAGCCTGACCACTTCATATATATTATATATATATATATCATATATATTATATATACACAAAAAGAATTCCTCCGCTACAGGTCTAATGCAATGGTAGCAGAGGGGGCGGTTGGTAGCGCCACAGGTACGCTTTGGTATATACACATATAGAGTGAGGTTGCATTACCATCCTTTCATTTATACTTGCATAATACATGATACATCACATACATTATATATGGGGGTATTTCACTATTATATGTCCATCTTTGGCTGAACTAAAGACGTGCCTTGGTGGATAATACAACACTGCGTCAAGTACTTGGAGCTTATAAGTAAGGCACTGACAATGTGAATAATACCGCAACTGGACACTCTGTTGAACTAATCTTTTCACATTGGCATATATTCTAAACGTATAAAAGCTATACTATATCTAACACAGGTCTAGTGGAGCAGTTGGTGAAATTAAACAAGCCATCCATGGCGAAGCATCAGTGGAGTACGACGATGCGCGTTGGCAGCACCAATTAACACAGGAGTGGTGATCAGAATGACGCTAAACTTAACCACCGTTTGGTATTATATATAGATATCGTGCGCAGAGTGAGTGAGCGCCGCCAGACAAGTTACAGCGTTTGAAGGCAGGGGTCGGCACAGTCGCATAATGAACAATTTAAAAACAGATCAGTATAGTAGATGACTTAGAATATGATAAGGCGTGAAACCTTCCGATTAATTATACTTGTATAATACTTATACATCAAAAACTCGCTGTGGGCTAGCTTTTAACTGTGGATCTCTTTGTATGCGGGGGCACCATCTACGGCAGTCTTTGGAACTAACTTGAGTGCTTCACATTTTCCCTACTTGTAAAAATATTAATAGAAATATTTAAACAATTATTTCATGTTATTCTGTCGGGCAATTAATGATATGAAAGATATAATATTAAGTTATACAAACCCAGCTTTGTCCTGTGTTGTGCCGTTCTTGAAGCAATTATTTTTGTACTATATCAAAAAATATTATATTAATTTTATTAATGCGATGGCAGTAGCGTACCACCAATTGATTGATTGGTGGTTGCTTTACGCCATGTTGGTAGCATAGTCCATATTCACGGCGAGAAATGTTTGTTTTTTGTTCAAACCATCGCTTTTACATGTAAAAGCAGACAATCAATTATGTGCCAATAGACACTCATTAAATTAGAAAGCTCCCAATCATATATTTGAGGTACCACCAATCAATCAATCACTATCGCCCAATCTACTGATGGCAGCAGCCTGGGCAATTTGGGTTTGCACACAGGGAGGAAAAGTGACCACGAGCAGCCGCCCACCTGTTGCGAGCAGCACTATCAATCTCACTCCCAGAGGAAATCTTGACCATAGAAAATAAACAGTAGGCTAGAAATGTTGGCCAGCCACAGGTGACGTTCTCAACCAATATTCATGTTTGTGTGTTAATTGTTATGGAGTGTCAATTAATACTCGCATATGTCCTCATGCATTGCATATATATATATGAAGAGTTCAGGTGCAAAACCATGTAAATGCAAATACAAAAATGGAGATAAACATTGGAATCAAATCTTCAAAAAGTTTAAATATTTTTTGTATTTCTACATTTTTGTTCACACCTCCATAAGCCAGTAATCATAGGAAAATCGGAATTAATGAGAATTATTTCAGGTAAAAATCTTTTATTTAAACTTTATTTTTAGATCGGTGTTTACGTGGTTTTGCGCCTGAACTGTTCATATATAAACAACTTCTGAGCGAGTGTTGTGCGAAAGCCCCGGATGGGGGGGGGGGGCGGAGTGAAGGATGCCGGTACCCATCCCACCCAGGAAGTGTGGGGGGGGGGGGGGGAGGGGGTTAGGAGCAGGAAATTACAGAGTTAGTATTACATGCGATAACAGTCTTATCTCTATCCATATAGTTTCATCATTTTTATTTGGTACATTAGTTATTTAAGCAGGGGAAATTTCAGTCGCAGGCGATTGGTCTTCCTCATTCCACTGCTCCTTGCCCTATCCTAATAATGCCGAGTGCCTGGCTAGGAAGTGACAAGTATCAATTTTTAAGTCATTGGTTTGACTCGACCAGGATTCGAACCCACGACCCCACGATCTACCACACGGGAGACAAACGCTCTAACTCATTTGGCCATCCCGTCATTGTCCATGTGTTCCTCACTTGGTGTTGAGATGGTCCGAGATGGCTTTGCGTAGAACAGCAATGGCAAAGTCTGTGTCCTGCTTTGTGATGCACATGGGCGGTTTGATTCGGAAAACCTGCAACAAGGAACCACTCTTCAAACAATGCTGCTCGTGCAAATGCACAGGGCAAACACAATAGTTCATGACCAGTATCTTTGTATAATTAATATACATATAATAAATGTGTAATACATGCATCATATATGTGAAATGCTAATGGTATGCAGGTATTGCAGGTATTGCAGGTATTGCAGGTATAGCAATACCTCAGGGAGTTTGACGCCCCTGCCCTGCAGAGTTGTAAACCACTGTCTTGTAGTACAGGTTCTTGACAGAACCAAAAGATAAGGGAGCAAACCCTAAACAGAAAACCATGTCACTGTGGCAGCATTAAGGGCGGTTGATGTATGGAACTCCCAACATCTCCCGACCAGCCACTGCAGGGACAAATAGTTTTGCGCCTGTCTTGACATGTTCTTGCCGGTGTGAAACCTCTATTTGCTCCCCGAGAAAGTGCCGCTGGTAACTTGCCAAAGCCAGCAGCACTTCAACACTTTTGCAGGCAGCTTTCATGAAATGTGCTAAATGGAGAGCGGCAGTCAAGTAATGAAAGCAGTCTTTGTCGCATCGCGACCGACAGCATGATGATGATGATGATAATATGTGAAATATATGAATATTATGCTGATATATGATATATATCTTTTTTCGTTTGTTTGCTGGTAACTGTATAGTTTATACACCTTCAAATGAACTGTAATCAAACACAATAATAGTTCTTGAAATTACTGTATGAATATTCACACTAAGTGGACTAGATAAAGAATACATCCATCATGTGATTTAATATATTTATTTACACAGTGCTAATTTGCATATTCTGAAAGAGGCTGCCCCCCCACCCCCCTCCCGCACAGACCCCTCCCCCCACCACACACCTCTCCCGATCCAAAACGTGGTGGCCGAATCGGTAGAGTGCAGACTTCCTGTGCGGAAGGTCAGAGCCTTGGTTCCCGCTCGAGTCAAACCAATGACACTACTGGTACTTGTCATTACCTAGCCTGGAGCTTGACATCACTAGGATAGGACAAGGACTGGTTAGCTCAGTAGGAGTATAAATACTATAATGCGACTGAGTGGGAAATGAGGTCACGGTGCCAGTGACTTGGTCTCCCAGTGCGCAGCACTATGAAGTTCCAATCAGTCTGCACTGTCACAAATGGGTACCTATCCTGATATTACCTTATATGTTTCCAGGATGTAAAACTCCAACAAACACACCTCTCCCGATTACCAGTCAACTGAACACGACATGCAAATTAGTTTTGTTTAAAACCAGGATCACGCTACTGTGAGTGTGGTTTTGAAAAGTTGATGCAATCATCTATCGACATGGCTAGACCATTACTTGCCACACACCAACTTAGACTTCAATTATCTCACAAAAGGTCAGATCACAACAGAACCGCCGACAAAGACTGCCAACCGACTCGTATCACACAGCATCGATCTAATCTGGCCTTAGTTGCGTTGAGAACCGCTAGGTGGCGCCACATTGTCCTGGTTAAGGGACACTCGGTGCTCGATGGTAGCTAATAGTGATTCAGGCAGACCACTGCGTTTCTTCCAGTCATAGGCCTTTCATTTTCCGCGAAGCATGCGCAGTGAACTGTGCTACTCCTGCCATTAGTTCTTTACACCGCCACCAGAGGGCAGGTTGGTGATATTCATACATAGAGTGATCAGAAGAGTTTAAATTATATAACTATAGTGGAGTTTAATACAAGACTAACCTGATTGGAGGATAATATAATTATTCAAACCTTCCCAGTATTTTATTTGCATAATTCGTATATGTCAGATATATAAATGTATCGTTAATATATAATATATATATGTAGTGGTCTGCACTGACCTCTCAGGCAAGGAGTCGCATAGACAGGTAGGCATGGGCAGTGTGTTGATATCAGGGAGCCTAGGTGGTGTAATGGTTAGCACACTGGCCCGGAATGCAAAGAAATGTGGGTTCGAGTCCGACTCTAGGCGCAATATTTCCCATTTTCATCACCCCCGGGGCACTGGTTGCCATGACCATGATCCTGTACAAGCTGCGCACTGTATAGTTGTTGAACCTACCCTGTGTATGTTAGTGCGTTGCATTTCCTGTGTGTATGTAATTGTAAGCATTAAAAGACTTACAATTCCAGGGGGACGAGTGTAGTGGTCTGCACTGACCTCTCAGGCAAGAAGCCGCATAGACAGGTGGGCGTGGGTGGTGTGTTGATATCAGGGAGCCTAGGTGGTGTAATGGTTGGCACACTGGCCCGGAATGCAAAGAGATGTGGGTTCGGGTCCCGCTCTAGGTGCAATATTTCCCGTTTTCATCGCCCCCACAACACTGGTGCTGTGACCAGGATCCTGTACAAGCTACGAGCTGTATAGTTGTTGAACCTACCCTGTGTATGTGTAAGTGCACTGCCTGTATGTATGTAATTGTAAGCATTATAAGACTTACAATTGCACGGGACGAGTGTAGTGGTCTGCACTGACCTCTCAGGCAAGGAGCCGCATAGACAGGTAGGCGTGGGGAGTGTGTTGATATCAGGGAGCCTAGGTGGTGTGGTGGTTGGCACACTGCCCCGGGATGCAAGGAGATGTGGGTTCGAGTCCCGCTCTAGGCGCAGTATTTCCCATTTTCATCACCCCCACGACACTGGTTGCCGTGACCATGATCCTCTACAAGCTACGCGCAGTATAGTTGTTGAACCTACCCTGTGTATGTATATATGTGTTGCATTGCCTGTATGTATGTAATTGTAAGCATTAAAAGACTTACAATTCCAGGGGAACGAGTGTAGTAGTCTGCACTGACCTCTCAGGCAAGGTGCCACATGGACCGGTAGGCATGGGTAGCATGGTGATATCAGGGAGCCTAGGTGGTGTAATGGTTAGCACACTGGCCCGGAATGCAAAGAGATGTGGGTTCGAGTCCCACTCTAGGCGCAATAATTCCCATTTTGATCACCCCCACGACATATATTATGCAAAGTTATTATTACACACACAACCCATACTGGAATTGTGCAGTTTATGTGAGGTATAAAGTACTTAAGCAAATATTATTACGTATGTAATTCTCCTGTCGTCTATTGTTATTATTACGACTGCTCCTGTAACCTCTCCTTTTGACATGCTCCTTTCTACTATGGGTTACTGGAGGCTGGGGTGCGGCCTGGAGACCAGGAGGCCTGCTTCCAAGCAGATCCCCTAATTCCTCTCCTTTCCTCCAGGCGGCGCCTCACCCCCCTACTAACGGCCCATTCCGCCAACGATTTAATAATATGGTGCTGTTAGGTTGAATCTAGCACCTAGTGGTTTTGTCCTTCAATATGCTGGAGATGGCGACAATTGGTGTTCAACTCTTCCTACAGCATCATTCTGTTACGCCTATTTCTAATGCCGAAATTGAGATCAGACGTGTTAGTCTGACCGCTTGATGTTCTGTACATCTATTATGCCTACATGTTGTCCTATATATTTGACCAGCGATGACAAATTGCCGATCTGGTCAGAATGATCAAAATTGAGTATTTGTGTGTGTTTTTTTGCGATGAATTTATTTACCCTGCTCATAACAGATAAGTGTGTTAATACTTGTTTTCACCGCTGGGCAGCACGAGTCCAATTTGGTTCAAGTCTTTGGAATTTAGTTTTAGGAAAATTTAGGTTTTATTGCTTCTTGTTTATGTTTTGTAACTGTTTCTACAGATTATTATAGTAAGGGCCTTCCAGTTTTCTTTCTTTTAGGAATGATTCATTTTGACAAACTATCTCTATTAGTAACCATTTCATGATGTCATCAAAATAATGATTGCGTAGTCAAAATAGTGGTTGCGGGACATTTAAAATCATGTTTTTCTCGATAGCAGAATCACGGCGTGGAAGTAATTTCCGCCCTGCTGGGTCACATGTTACTTACCGTTCCGTAGAGACCGCCTTTGCCTAAGAGGATTCCCATGTTTTTCGTCGCTTCCCAGATGGAGCTCATCTCCTCCAGTGGAAGAGGCGTTCGTGTAGCCTACAAAAGGAGAAGGCGTTCACTCATTCATCGAAAAGGAAGAACTTCTACCAAAAACAAACACAGCGCATCGAAGATGAGATTCCAGTAAAGTTGCATAGTCCGATGTTTTTGAGTTACTGACATTTTCTGCGATAAATACATTATGCTACTCGTTATAATCTACTTTACTTTAGTTTGAAGTAACTTATTTTGAATTGCTAACTTTGGAGATATTTGACGTCAAATGTGCCAAAGTAATTTAGGCAAGGAAGCCAAAACTCTGACACGATAGACTTCAGTAGTAACAGTTTCTATTAATTGACTTATTATGCCCTTCTATGCAGCAGTCAAGTAATGAAAGCAGTCTTTGTCGCATCGCAACCGACAGCATGATGATGATGCAGCGACAAAGGCTTAACAAGTGCACCAGTATCTAAGCTGAATATGTAGAATAAAATCTAGATAAGTGTTTTTGTTTTGAAAATTTGATGTTTTCATTTGACTATCGATGCTTTTGAATTTCTGACATTTTGTGAGATAAATACATTATGCTAATCATTATAGTCTATATTAGTTTAGTTTGAAGTAAGTTATATTTTAAATGGCTAATTTTGGAGATATTTGACGTCAAAACATGCTAAATTAATTTTGGCAAGCATGCCAAAACTCTGGCACCATAGACTTCAGTAGTAACCGGTTCTATTAAATTGACTTATTACAACCTTCTATGCAGCAAAACGTGCTATATAAGTGTTTTGGTTTTGAAAATTTGATGTTTTCATCAGACTTTGCAACTTTAATGCAGAGTGTGATTTGCGATAGTTGACACATGGTAGATGATAAGTGATGTTTTTTGTTCTTGTAAATGTAGCTTATTTGTTATTAAATAAAGTCTTTTGTCAGTGCCATGGCACTGGTCTTCTAGCCATGCAACAATTCAGTTATTTACAATATATGTAGTCTGATATTGTCATCAGCAGCTATCTCAAGTCTGCCGAAATTACAGTAATCATTCCAAAACTTACATATGATATAGTATGATAATTCACATATGAGATAGTAATTATATGAAGAGTTCAGGTGAAAAATCACGTAACTGCCAATCCAAAAATGTAGTTTAAATTAAAGATTTTTACCTGAAAATAAATTTAATTCACTGTCCATATGGTCATATGGTTACGGAGCAATGCACAAAAAAGTATGATTATAAAATCTTTTTTTTTTGAAGGCTTGATTCCAATGTTTATCTCCATTTTTGGTTCGGCGTTTACGTGGCCTGATCATACATATATACATATATACATGTGTATTGATTAACCCATTACGTTACCGAGTGTTCAGGAGCACGGTTTCCCTTTGCAGGTTTCTTTGCATAACTGTTGTGTGAAGTGCCTAATTAGCATGTTCATGAAATGAAGGAAATACTCAAACGGACGGGGCTGCCCGCTATGGAAGATCTTCTGATCAAAAAGAATCTCCAGTGCACTGGACACCTCATGAGGATGTCATCAGACAGGCTACCAAAGCAGATCCTCTATTCTCAACTGTCTTTTCTGGTTACAGAAAGAGAGGGTGCCCTCGTCTCCGGTTCAAGGATACCATCAAGAGAAACCTGAAGCTGAGAGACATTAATACCGACTCATGGACGCAACTCTCACAGCAGAGAGCTAAATGGAGAGCGGCAGTCAAGTAATGAAAGCAGTCTTTGTCGCATCACAACAGACAGCATGATGATGATGATGATGAGTGTGATATTAGCATCATGTTATCCCCCTTTTGTGCGAAAATGCGCCAATAATTAAATATTTGCAATTCAACTTTACACTTATGGATCTACTGCAGCAGGCATGTAGCTACATTGTTGCAGCTGCAAGCACACATGCAAACAATTTCTCTCAGCATTTTATTGAACCCATAATATTTTATAATATATAACTTTTAATTTTATGCTTACACTTCCCCCAGCCCTCCCCCCCCCACCAGAAGCATGAGCAATTAATGTTCTGTTTACCAATTTGTTGAATTGCTGGCTATGCCCCTGCACAGAATGATTGACACACTCCTACCTTGTCGGCGACCATCTCCAAGCCGATCATCAGTCCCTTTCCCCGCACGTCGCCCACAATGGGGAACTCGTCCCTCAGCGTTACCAGCTGCTCAATGAAGTAGGTTCCCACCTCGGCACTGCGCTGCTGGCAACCATCCTCCTCCAGCACCTGCATGCAGCAGATGGAGCAATCAGATCAGGGTGAACCTCTATTGTATCAGAACCTGGAGCAAGTAGGAGTAAAGACCTGGTAAAACACTCTCCACCATCTGCAGCTAGAGTCAGCTGATGGAGCAGTGAGGTTAGGATTGAGACACTCGCCACCATCTGCTGCTTGTATCAGCTGAGGAGCATGGTAATGGTAAAATACCTCCACCATCTGCTGATATTCAATGTAGTTTGGCGCAGACAAGGAAGACAGTAATGACAATGGCTGACACAGATTTATTCAAACAACAACAATCGGATAATGACATCCCAACAATTTCTCAGTGAACCGTATCTGGCTGGGACTAAACGCCCTACCGAGTAAAAATAGCAATAATTTTTCTAGTACCAACAAAAAAGCATGTGTGCTTTCGTCTGTGTCGGAACGGTAATGGCCGTATCGACCGTCACGCCCACCCCTTGCCTGGCGCCGCAGTGCCATCTGGCGAGTCCAGGTGGCAATAATCAGAACCATATATAGTTGTAGCAACTAGCCAACAGAGGGAGACTCTGTGCCGTCATCAGACCAGTTCTCAGTCCCAAGCCCTCCCAGACCATAAGTCAGGGGAGGGGGAGGAGAGTGAGAAGGGGGGGGGGGGGAAGTCCACACCGTCCCTACACCAGGATATAGGATATATCCCAGCTATTTACCTATAAAGATGCATATAGAGGTTGACTGTTCTTGTACAGTTTTAGAAAATAAAGTAGAAGTTAACAGATTATATATAGTAAAATGTAGCCTACACACATGTGTGCAAAGCCAAAAGGCACCTGTTAGGACAAGCACAAGGCGAGGTTCAGAGCTACTGGTCTGTACACTGCCTATTCGCTGACTAACGTTCATGCTCCTGGAAATAGCCGAAAGGACAGCGGCGGCTGATTTGCCGGAGTAGCTCATGGCTGGAGAGACGAAGGAGCAGGTTGCTGCCTGCAGGGAAATGGGAGGGCTGACGGAGGATATGTACAACCGGTAACAGATTGTAATAAAGATGTGTTCTACACCGGCATGCTGAGGCCACATCTGCATTGAGTCCTTTTTTTCTGTCTAACAATAACATATACAAGGATCACCATCGGATCATTAAACCGACGCAGTGGCCGAATCGGTAGAGCGGAGGACTCCCATGTGGGGGATCGGGGGTTCGATTCCCAGTCAAATCAAACCAATGACTTACAAAATTGACACTTGTAGCTTCCTAGCTTGGCGCTCATCATTAATAGGATAGGGCAAGGACTGGTAAGCGGATAATGTGACAGTGACATATCGGGTCATGATGCTGGTGGCTTGATTTCCAAGTAGGGTAGCACTATAAAGTCACCATGGTTGTGCCTGGTACCTGACCTTAGATGTTGCCAGGACGTAAAGCATATGCACACACTCTTGGCCGGCCACACAGAATAATAATAGAGGATTTCCATTTCCCCCCCTTCTGCTGATTCTCGGAATATTTTACACCACGTTAGCCTCCACTACATTCACCTACGTTCAACTACGTTCACTAACGTGTATGTGACCGGGTCATTACGTAACCCATAGGGAGTGCGTGTGTAGGTGCAAGCGTTGTGTGGCGCATCACATAGCATTACCAAGCACTGTTTACAAGGTTGACTAATTTTGACTAAAATAGCATCACATAATAATTGAGCAGCCCTTAAAGCTGCATAGTCCGCTGAAAATATCAAATTTTCAAAACCAAAGCAATTATCTAGATGTTATTCTCCATATCTAACTTAGATACTGGTGCACCTATTAAACATTTGTCACCACATTGAAGGGAATATGCCCTACTGATGCAATTTAAGAGAAATGTTACTACAGAGTTTTATGGTGTTCCATATATCATATAACTAGGCTCTAATATTCTTTAAAGTATTTCTTTATGTGAATTGGGTATTTGCAACGGGCTTTGTTACGCTTAGCAAATCTTGTGTGTGCTTATTAGTAAATATAAAGCCCCAGTCACACTATAGCTTGCGACCATTGGCGACCTCTTTGCGACCCCTTGGCGACCCGATTGCCCGACCTCTTTTCTCAGGAGTGGAGAATGGGATGGTAAGGGTAGTTTGTTAAATGTGGTTTGTTGCGGGGCCAGGCGGGATGTTGTTGTGAGTGATTGGTTACCCGCTACTGATCTGTGATTTAGTTGTGTGTGATTGGTTACCCACTACTGATCTGGGATGTAGTTCTGTGTGATTGGTTAGCCAGTACTGATCTAGGATGTTGTTGTGTGATTGGTTACCCACTACTGATCTGGGATGTAGTTGTGTGTGATTGGTTAGCCAGTACTGATCTAGGATGTTGTTGTGTGATTGGTTACCCACTACTGATCTGGGATGTAGTGGTGTGTGATTGGTTACCTGCTGCTGATCTGGGATGTAGTTGTGTGTGATTGGTTACCCACTACTGATATTGGATGTAGTTGTGTGTGATTGGTTACCCACTACTGATCTTGGATGTAGGTGCATGTGATTGGTTACCCACTACTGATCATGGATGTAGTTGTGTGTGATTGGTTACCTGCTACTGTTCTTGGATGTTGTGTGTGATCAGTTACCCACTACTGATCTGGGATGTAGTTGTGTGCGATTGGTTACCCACTACTGATCTGGGATGTTGTGTGTGATTGGTTACCCGCTACTGATTTTGGATGTAGTTTTGTGCAATTGGTTACCCGGTACTGATATGGGATGTTGTTGTGTGTGATTGGGTACCCAGTACTGATATGGGATGTTGTTGTGTGTGATTGGTTACCCACCACTGATCTTGGATATAGGTGCATGTGATTGGTTACCCACTACTGATCTGGGATGTAGTTGTGTGTGATTGGTTACCCACTACTGATCTTGGATGTAGTTGTGTGTGAGTGGTTACCCACTACTGATCTGGGATGTACTTGTGTGCGATTGGTTACCTGGTACTGATCTGGGATGTAGTTGTTTGTGATTGATTACCCGCTACCGCTCTGGGATGTTGTTATGAGCGATTGACCTAGAGACTACCTGTAAAATGTACATGAGGAAAGTTTTCAACAATCAAAGATCACTTCTTGACTGGGTTGTAGGTAAATAATATGAACTTCTAGTTGATTTTTGGTCACTTTTATGTGCATTTGTATTTTTTATTGTCGCAGCTCTTTAGAATTGTGTCATCTCTTTGGTAGATGTTTTTGGCTATTTTTGTTCGGTTTGGTTCATTTTTCTTTCTTTTCTTTACAGACGATGACTGCTTAAAATTTCACAAAACATTTTGCACATTAAATAAAAAAAGCAATAATAATAAATAAATGTACCCTCCAACATTGTGCATTGTGTGTGGATTTCAAGTTGCTAGATTAAACCACCAGGGGGCGTCACTGCCGCCAATGATTACAGAACTGATATCAGTAGAGTTGTCAGCCAATCAAATCCAATCACAGATTAGTGTTCAACTGGCTGAGTCCGGTAAATACGAACATACGAGGGGAAACTCTCCATCTCAGGAATGCCTGATAGCCAAAGTATATCCACGTGATAAACTTAGATATGAACTCATAATCTATGAAAGTGGCACAATCCGATGGTTTTGAGTTTCTGTCATTCTTAATGAGATAAATATATTGAACTGATTGTTATCATCTACCTTTCTTTAGTTGGAAGGTGCTTGAATTCTAAATGGCTAACTCTTGATTAATAATAATTATAGTCGTGTTGAATCGAATAATAATAAATAAATATGTAGTGGTCTGCACTGACCTCTCAGGCAAGTGACCACATAGACAGGTAGGCGTGGGTAGTGTGTTGATATCAGGGAGCCTAGGTGGTGTAATAGTTAGCACACTGGCCCGGAATGCAAAGAGATGTGGGTTCGAGTCCCGCTCTAGGCGCAATATTTCCCATTTTCATCACCCCCATGACACTGGTTGCCGTGATCAGGATCCTGTACAAGCTTTGCGCTGTATGGTTGTTGAACCTACCCTGTGTATGTATGTGTTAGTGCATTGCCTGTATGTATGTAATTGTAAGCATTACAAGACTTACAATTCCAGGGGGACGAGTGTAGTGGTCTGCACTGACCTCTCAGGCAAGTGACCACATAGACAGGTAGGCGTGGGGAGTGTGTTGATATCAGGGAGCCTAGGTGGTGTACTGGTTAGCACACTGGCCCGGAATGCAAAGAGATGTGGGTTCGAGTCCCGCTCTAGGCGCAATATTTCCCATTTTCATCACCCCCACGACATATACATAAGGGGGGGGGGTCGGTCCTAAGCATTACTCATTCACATGAAGAGTTCAGGTGCAAAACCACAGAAACACCGATCCCAAAATGAAATTAAATAAATCATTTGTCCCTGAAAATAATTTTGATTCTCACTAATTCGACTTTTCTTGTGATGACATGATTATGGACCGATGAACAAAAAAGTATGAATGTAAAAAAAAGTAACTTTCGAAGGTTCAAATCAAAGGTTTATGTACATTTTTGGATTGGCTGGCGTTTACGTGGTTTTGGGACTCAACTGTTCATCTTAGGTTTCTGTATGGACCGGTTATAGCTCAGCGTCACGATAATGTGACCGTGGTGTGAGATCAGGTCGTGGTGACGGTCATCTGATCCCCCATTGGGGCAGCACTATAAAGTATGCACTGTCACTCTCCGGATGTGAACTTAGATGTTGCTAGGACGTAAACAAGCAACATTTACGCATGTTTCCTGTGCTCAGCTATGGATAATACAATAATCATCCCCCTTATCGCCCCCACTCTCCCCCCACACCCCCCACTCTATAAAGTAGTAATTCAGGGAGTGGTACAAGTTATTGCCCCACCCCTCCCACCTCTGCCCCACCCCTCCCACCTCTGCCCCACCCCTCCCACCTCTGCCCCACCCCTCCCACCTCTGCCCCACCCCTCCCACCTCTGCCCCACCCCTCCCACCTCTGCCCCACACCTCCACCACTGCCCCGCCCCTCCCACCTCTGCCCCACTCATCCACAACTGCCCGCCCCCCACCACTGCTCCACACCTCCCACCTCTGCCCCGCCCCTCCCACCTCTGCCGCACCCCTCCCACCTCTGCCCCACCCCTCCCCCACTGCCCCCTCCTCCCACCACTGCCCCACACCTCCCACCTCTGCCCGACTCCTCCCACCACTGCCCCACCCCTCCCACCTCTGCCCCGCCCTCCCACCTCTGCCCCACCCCTCCCACCTCTGCCCACCCTCCACCTCTGCCCACCCTCCACCACTGCCCCACACCTCCCACCTCTGCCCGACTCCTCCCACCTCTGCCCCGCCCCTCCCACCTCTGCCCCACCCCTCCCACCTCTGCCCACCCCTCCCACCTCTGCCACACCCCTCCCACCTCTGCCCCACCCCTCCCACCTCTGCCCCACCCTCCCACCTCTGCCCCACCCTCCCACCTCTGCCCACCCCTCCCACCTCTGCCCCACCCCTCCTACCTCTGCCACAACCCTCCCACTCTGCCACACCCCTCCCACCTCTGCCACACCCCTCCCACCTCTGCCCCAACCCTCCCACCTCTGCCCCACCCCCTCCCCACCACTCTGCCCCACCCTCCCACCTCGGCCCCACCACCCCTCCCACCTCTGCCCCACCCTCCCACCTCTGCCCACCCCTCCACCACTGCCCCACCCTCCCACCTCTGCCACAACCCTCCCACCTCTGCCCCAACCCTCCCACCTCTGCCACACCCCTCCCACCTCTGCCCCACACCTCCCACCTCTGCCCCACCTCTGCCCCACTCCTCTCACCTCTGCGCCACTCCTGCCCCACCCCTCACACCTCTGCCCCACCCCTCACACCTCTGCGCCACCCCTCCCACCTCTGCCCCACCCCTCCCACCTCTGCGCCACCCCTCCCACCTCTGCCCCACCCCTCCCACCTCTGCGCCACCCCTCCCACCTCGGCCTCACCCCTCCCACCTCTGCCACACCCCTCCCACCTCTGCCACACCCCTCCCACCTCTGCCCCACACCTCCCACCTCTGCCCCACCTCTGCCCCACTCCTCTCACCCTGCCCACTCCTGCCCCACCCCTCACACCTCTGCCCCACCCCTCCCACCTCTGCCCACCCCTCCCACCTCTGCCCCACACCTCCCACCTCTGCCCCACCCCTCCCACCTCTGCCCCACCCTCCCACCTCTGCCCCATCCCTCCCACCTCTGTCACACCCCTCCCACCTCTGTGCGTCTGTGTGTATAGGAGATGGGCACGGTGACCGACTCGTTAAGATTGGAGGCTTCCCATGTGAAAATGTCTGCAATTTGAATTCCTGCTCCATCAAGCCAATGACTTACCAAATTTATACTTGTCACTACCTAGCCTGGTGCTTGACATTACCAGGATAGGGCCAGGATTGGCTAGCTCAGTGTCAGGATAATGTGATCGTGTGGGATATCAGGTCATGGTGCAAGTGACCTGGTATCCTAGTTAGGAAGCACTATGAAGTCATCATGATCTCTGCACTGTCACAAGTCGGTACCCACCTAGATCTGACCTTAGATGTTGCCAGGATGTAAAGCCACAACAAACAAAGCACATTTAACCTGCTTGATCACCACAGTTTGAAAATGTAATCGAAGTGTCTGCAGCTGGTCTGTCAAAGGCCTAACTTCGGATTTGTCAGGTAGTACACAAACTGTTTGCAGTAATGGAATACAACGGTATAGTGTAGACATAGCATACACACATTTACATATCAAAATACATTTGTAATTTCAGGTGCTATACAACTACATGTCTGTGTATATGGAAGCGAGGCTGGGATCTGTGTTATTATTAGAAAGTGGGGATGGTGTGGGTGCTTGGGCAGGAATGTTGGAATATATTAAAAAGGTCTTCAAATTGCAGAAACTGATCGAGTTGGGATTGGATTAGGGTTAGTTAGAATTGGGTTGGGGTTGACGTTGGAGTTGAGATGGGATTGGATTGGGGTTGGAGCTGGGTTGGGGTTGGAGATGGGATGGGGTTGGATTGGGGTTGGAGTTTGGTTGGGGTTGACGTTGGAGTTGGGATAGGGTTGGATTGGGGTTGGAGCTGGGTTGGGGTTGGAGTTGGGTTGTGGTTGGATTGGGGTTGGAATTTGGTTGGGGTTGACGTTGGAGTTGGGATGGGGTTGGATTGGGGTTGGAGCTGGGTTGGGGTTGGAATTGGGTTGTGGTTGGATTGGCGTTGGAGTTTGGTTGGGGCTGACGTTGGAGTTGGGATGGGGTTGGATTGGGGTTGGAGCTGGGTTGGGGTTGGGGTTGGGTTATGGTTGGATTGGGGTTTGAGTTGGATTGGGGTTGGATTTGGATTAGGGTTTGAGTTGGATTGGGGTTTGAGTTGGGTTTGAGTTGGAGTGGGGTTTGAGTTGGGTTGGGGTTTGAGTTGGGTTGGGGTTGAGTTGGGTTGGGGTTTGAGTTGGGTTGGGGTTGGAGTTGGGGTTTGAATTGGGTTGGTGTTGGAGGTGGATTGGTGTTGGAGTTGGGGTTTGAGTTGGGTTGGGGTTTGAGTTGGGGTTTGAGTTGGGTTGGTGTTGGAGTTGGATTGGTGTTGGAGTTGGGGTTGGAGTTGGGTTGAGGTTGGGGTGGGTAGGGGTTGGGTAGGGGTTGGGTTGGGGTTTAAGTTGGGTTGGGGGTTGGGTTTGGGCTTGAGTTGGGTTTCGGTTGTGGTTTGAGTTGCATTGCGGTTGGGGTTGGATTGGGGTTGGATTAGATTTGGGGTTGGAGTTGGGGTCAGTGTTATTTTTTGGCTCAGGGTTAGGATTGGCGTTGGGGTCAGTGTTTGGATTTGGGTTGGGGTTGCAATTGGAGGTGGGGTCGGTGTTATTGTTTGGGTTGCGGGTAGGATTGGGGTTGGGGTCAGGAATAAGCAGGGCCGGTGTTGACATTGGGGTTTGCATTGGGGCTGCGGCTGGGACTGGGTTGGGATTTATGTGGGGCATGTGGCTGGGACTGGGTTGGGATTTCTGTTGGGGCTACGGTTGTGAGTGGGTTTGGGTTTGGGTTGGGATGCGGCAGGGACTGGGTTTGGGTTTGGGTTTGGGTTTGGGTTTGGGTTGGGATGCGGCAGGGACTGGGTTTGGGTTTGGGTGGGACGCACCCAGATGTAGTCACAATGCCACAATCACCAGTAGCATCCACGATATATATATATATGACTCTGAGATAGGCTATCATCGTTACCTAATCTAATTGCGCCATCAATTCAAGGAAGATAAAAACTGAAAGGTAAACATCTTTGATTGCAACTGGAGTGAGTGAGAACGGAAGCTTATAGTAATCGACAAACTGTTATCTCCGACACGAGCCCGACAATCTGTCAGCGGCTGGGGAGGTTTTACCACATCTACGTGCAAAGCATCTTAATGTGGCCTACTTTACGTGACCCAGTTACCAGGCGGGGTCATCCCATTGGCTAACGCCGCTCATTCCATGGTGATATTGGAGATAAGGAGGTCATGTGACGTGGAGAGTACACGATGTGGGGGGCGAGGTATCGGAATGGGTTGTGGAGGTGTTTGGAGGGGTGTGTGGGGGCTGAACATGGGGGGGGGGAGAGTACTTGGGGGGGGGGGGGTTAAGGGGGAGGAGTGAGTGAAGAGCGGGTAAAGGTGAGAGGGAGAGGAAGGGGGAAGATGATGGATAAGGGGGAAGAGTACTGGGGGTAAGGGGGGGGGATGAGTAGGGACCGGGTAAGGGGAAGGGAGGGGGAGAGGGAGGGTGGTAAGGGGAAGGGAGGGGGAGGGGGAGAGGGTGGGGGTAAGGGGAAGGGAGGGGGAGAGGTAGGGGGTAAGGGGGAGGGATAAGTAGGGAGCGGGTAAAGGGAAGGGAGGGGGATAGGGAGAGGAGGGGGGTAAGGGGGATAAACCCGGGAGGGGAAAGGGGGAGCACCATCGGACTATGCAACTTTTAATATTTGGGCTGAACCCGGAAAGGAAAGTTTGTTTTTATTTAATAACGCCTCTAGAGCACATTTGTTTTCATATCATCGGCTATTGGATGTTAACCATATGGTCATTCTGACATATTTCTTTGAAGGAAACCCACTGCTGCCACATAGGCTACTCTTTGAGATAAGCAGCAAGGGGTTGTTGTATATGCACTTTCCCCCAGACAGGACAGCATACACCACAGCCTTTTATGAACCAGTTGTGAACCACTGTGTAAAATATTCCTATAATGATGCATTGGTGGGGGAATGCAAATATTCTATTGATGAAAAAGGTATATAGGGCCAGGCGCATAGATGTGTTTATGTAGTTGCTGGTGGTACTTGACTCATTTGTAAATAGACATTGTGGTGCTATAGTAATATAGTGTGTAAGGGGCACTTAGAGCTCTACCCACTACCCCCTCCCACCTCTGCTAGTCATGTATCACCACACACTCAGCTCAAGGCAGGTGGTGACCAAGGGAGCCACATCGCTTGGTGGTGATGGGCAGATGACTGTAACCATGGGGACCGGAAATGCTTGTTTCTCATTGGTACAGCTGTAGATGCTTGATTCTCATTGGGAGAATGTGGTCAGGTGATATACCATACTGGATCCATGTAGCATATAAATAATAAACCTGGGGGCTTGGCTCTCTCTCTACTTTCACTCTTTATACTCTCCCTTTCTCTTTTTGCCTGTATTGATTTCACCATAGCCTGCCTACACAACCACAGATTCCAGCCGTGGACTTTACAACTGGTTGGAATAGAAAATAGCCCAAACTGCAAATGGATCCACTGAGCAAGATCGATCGAATGACCCTCACCTTCACAGGTGTACACTCTACTGCCTGAGCTACGTCCCGCTCCCGGGCTGAGACCGGTTTCGCGGTTTCAGTTCTCCACCAGTTTCAGTTCTCCGCATCGCTTCTGCACATGCATCAAAATCTAACAGCATCGTCTGCGCATGTGTCAACATCGAAACAGCTTCAAACCATCGCCAATCGCCGCAAATCGCTGCCTCATACTGTCACTATAGTGTCAGTGTCACAAACCTTATAAATATAATATAATCTTTTCGCTAAACATGGTTTCTATATGTGTACCAAGCGATTTGTTTCTAGGTGGTGTGATTTTAGAGATATTTCACTTTTTCTGTATGAAGATTGCTCACGACCATTGACAATGCCTTGACGATGCTGTTCGACTTTGACGCATGCGCAGAAGCGATGTGAGAACTGAAACTGGCGGAGAACTGAAACCACAACACCGGATATGACACAGTGGTTGGTACTCACGTCCAGCACAGCCGACCCAACTGCGCATGACATGGGGTTTCCACCGAAGGTGTTGAGGTGCAGGGCTGCGCGCATGCTCTTCGCGATATCCGTGGTGGTCACCACGGCAGCAATGGGGAAGCCATTGCCCATCCCCTTAGCCATCGTCACTGTCCACAAGGAAGACATCAGCATCAGCAACAGTGTCAACATTAGCAGTTTCTTTTATCATAAAAAATAAAAAGAGGAAGACTCTTACCAAGAAAATCCAAAAAAACTAACATAGATCACTAACCACCAACCATAATCTTGGGACGCCTCTAGAACACATTGATTTTTGCATCATCGGCTATTGGACATCAAACATACGGTCATTCTGACATAGTTCTTTGGAGGAAACCTGCTGCCGCCACATAGGCTACTCTTTTCGATAACCAGCAAGGTCTCTTTATATGCACTTTCCCACAGACAGGACATCACATACCACAGCCTTTAATGAACCAGTCATAGACCACTGGTTGGAACGGAAAATAGTTCAAACTGCGAATGGGTCCACTGAGCAGGTTCGATAGGATGACCGAAACCTTCACAGGTGGACACTCTACCACCGAAGCTATGTTCCGCTCTGTTAATTACGTTGTATGACAGTTGTGTGACTTATTAAGGCCAGAAACAACCTGCTATGGGACATCAGTTTGCCAATTCAGTAACAGATGCATGTAATGACCCCTTAATTACCAGTTAACCACCCATCCCTCTACCATCTGTTCTATATTATGTACAATAGTGAAACCCTGTTATATCGCCATCACTGGTGTCCGTAAAATATCATGACTGGCAGAAATCTTCTCCCTGGATTTGTAATAGGGAATGTTTTTGCAAATGAAAGGAAACTATGCGCCTAGAGTTTGATTCGGACCCACATTTCTACCATTCCAGAGCTAGCATCCTACCCATTACTATTGTCATGGGGGTGATGAAAATGGGAAATATTGCGCCTAGAGCGGGACTCGAACCCACATCTCTTTGCATTCCAGTGTGCTAACCATTACACCACCTAGGCTCCCTGATATCATCATACTACTCACCCCTACCTGTCTATGTGGCTCCTTGCCTGAGAGGTCAGTGCAGACCACTACACTATCTAGGCTCCCTGATGCAATCAATCTGCCCATGCCTATCTGTGCATGCAACATGCAGCTGGACTGGTGATACCCCAGTCACACCAGAGCCAGCGTTCGCCGCCATCCTCCTTATTCCCAAAAGGACGCCAACCTCCTAGCGTCCCATTCGATATATTGATTCAAACACGTGGTCGGCGTATGGTCGGCGCCAGGGTGGTGCCGGGCCATCGCCGCACCAGCGCCGTGACAGCACCAGATCGGCGCCAACCAAGGGGTCGGTGACCTGGCAACGCCAGGGTGTTGCCAGGGCGACGCCAGGTCACCAACCATGTTTTAATGGCGCCGACCAAACTGGTCACAACAAGGTTGCAAGTGCAGCAGCTGCAACCTCCTTGCGTCCAACATTTTCGAAATGGACGCCGGCAGGTTGGCGTCCTTGCAGCGCCAGCACTTAAGGAGAGCATAAGGAGGCCGCTATAATGACATTTTGACATCGTGAATCACTCATAAGCGAACGCAGGCCTCGTGTGACTGGGGTATAAGTCTCACACTTACAATTACAAATATCCAGATAGCGCACATACAGTACGTGGACAGGGATGGCTCAATACTTTACAGTGCGTAGCGTGTCCAGTATCCTGGTCACAGCACCAATGTTTTTGGGGCATTTATTGAAATGAAGGGGAATATTGCACCTACAGTCGGACTCGACCCCAAACCTCTACCATTCCAGGGCTAGTATCCTAACCGTTAGTCTATCTAGGCTCCCTGATGCAATCAACCTACACACACCTACGTTTGTGTATGTGAGTAGGTAAGTTCAACAACTCTGCAGATATTTTGGTAGAATAGCGAGATGGCGGTATCAAGCAGGGTCCAACTAACACGCTTGGTTGGTTGTTGGAGTTTTATGTCCTGGCAACATCTAAGGTCATATCAGGGCGGGTACCGACTTGTGACAGTGCGCACTCATGGCAACCTTATAGTGCTGCCCCACTGGTAGACCAGGCCACCTGTCAACATGATGTGATATCCCACAGAGTCACATTATCCTGACACTGATCCAACCAGTCCTTTCCATATCCTAATAATCCCCAGCGCATGGGTAGGATGCACCAAATATTAAGTCATTGGTTTGACTCGACCAGGGTTCTATCAAAACTGGAGACGGACGCTCAACTCTGGTCCCCACTAACACGAGATGACTGTAGTTACGTTATAAATGACGGTATATCACACTTTGATGCGAGTATATTACACTATAACTGGGTGACCAGGTCATGTATACTTGAAGCCGAAGCTGCCTGTAGTCTGATGTTCACAGAGAGAAGAGGCAAATAAATGATACTAGTTCAGCTTTTTGTTTTATATTTCTATGATCTGGCTTATGTATTTGTTTGTTTATTTGTTGACGTTTAACATCCTAGCAACATCTATGGTCATATCATGATGGGTACCGACTTTTGAGAGTGCACACTCATGGAAACCTTATAGTGCTGCCCCACTGGTAGACCAGGCCACCTGGCAGCATGATTCGATATCCCACACAGTCACATCATCCTGATACTGTGCTAACCAGTCCTTACCCTATCCTATTAATGCCTAGCACCAGGCTAGGTAGCGACATATATCAATTTTGTAAGTAATTGGTTTGACTGGGCTGTGATTCCAACTTCTGATCTTCCGCACGCGAAGCTGGAGCTCTATCGATTCACCACCGCGTCCCGTCGTGTGCTACTTGAAGAAGACGCTGACTGTATTCTGATCTTCGCAGTGAGAGGAGGCAAATTATACTGACTCACTGTTTTATTTGTATTTCTATTATCTTGCCTAAGTAGGTCAACTACTATTTACATACAGTCAAGACTAGACATGATATATCATTAATATATACCCGGGTATATACACATTCATGTGTATACAGATACATGTGTTGGAGGAGGTGCTTCTTTTTTTTTTTTTACAAATGAATGGACCATTGCTGCGCCTAGAATGGGATTCGAACCCATACGTCTGCCATTCTGGAGTCAGTGTGCTAAGCATTAGCCAATCTAGGCTCTCTAATTAATGCAATGAACCTAACCCATGCCTATGTCTGTATATATAATGTTTCACTTGGTGAGGTGAACGTGCCTAGAACTCGTAATTAGAAATTCGAGTTCTGGCCGAGTCAAACCAATTACTTACACAATTGATAATTGTCACTACCTAGCCTGGCACTCAGCAGTACTAGGATAGAGCAAAGACTGGCTTGCACAGTGTTAGGATAATGTGACTGAGTGGAAAATTGGGTCATGGTGCTAGCGTGCTGGTTTCCCAGTGGGGCAACACTATAAAGTTGTCATGAGTGTGCACTGTCACCAGTCGGTACCTGTCCTGATATGAATTATGATCATACAACGAATAGCTTGTCCATTATCCTTGTCACCGCACAAATGTCATGTAAGGGTGTTACTCCAAAGGAAGGGACCATCGCCCCTAGGGCAGGACTCAAAAACATATGGACCATTCCGGTACTAGTATCCGAACCATGAGACTATCTAGGCTCCCTGGTGCATTTAACCTATCCACACCTAAATTGGTATGTTGTACATTATCTGGCAACACCCCATGTAACACTCACATATCAGCCAACACCCCATGTAACACTAATATCATACAACACCCTATTTAACACTCACACATTTCAGACAAGACCCCATGCCATCACCTCTGCCAATTTGGATTTCCACCACTGTCTATAACTTACAGCATCATCAAAGGCCAGTTGCTCTCATACCATGTCTATGTGGTGTGGAAGTTAAAACTCCCTAGTGTCGGTAAAAGTGTAGGCTCAGGCTTTCTATCGACAAACTGTCTAATGGTGAAAACAACAACTTATCCATGATAGGCAGTATAAATCTTCAAGAAAAAATAATACTCACCAATATCCGGCATCACTCCATGACCTTGGAAGCCCCAGTAGTGGTCTCCAGTCCGACCAAATCCTGTTTGCACCTGGCAACAGCACAGACCGACATCATTAATCAACAATGACTGCGCACAAAGACATGCCCACAAGTACTTATAGAGAAAGAATTATTCTCATGATGTACATTTCTAGGCATAGGTGCAACTATAGTGTATTCATAAATACATAACAATCATATATGAAGTTTTTTCTTTGTCATTGGTTTATGTCCTAGCAACATCTCAGGTCATATCACGATGGGTAGCGACTTGTGACAGTGCACACTCATGGTGACATCATAGTGCTGCCCCACTGGGAAATCATGCCACTGACACCATTACCCAATATCCCACTCAGTCAGATTATCCTGACATGGAGCTAACCAGTCCTTGCCTTATCCTAATAATGCCGAGTGCCTGTCTAGGAAGCAACAAGTATCAATTTGATATGTCATTGGTTTGACTCGACCGGGAACCGAACTACTACGTGTAGAGAACTATTCTGATCATGTACATTTCTAGGCATAGGTTCACCGATAATTCATACATAAATACAGAAAAATCATATATGAAGAAGAAATACTACTACAATAGGTTGAGGAATATTGAGAATGTGCATGGAAGCATAGAATAAGTGTTGAATACACAATTTGCAGCATGTAACACAATGAAATTCTGTAACCCAAAATTCCATAGTAAGATGTTAACTGTAGTGTCATATAACTAGATCAATATTAGTCAGAACAATGTGACTATTTACATGGTATTTGGAATGTCAGCAGAAGTAAATACCACTAACATTTGTGGTCACCGTGAATATTTCCCTTGCTGCTGGCATGCTTGTAAGCCATCACCAATGAACCAATCAATCCATCCACCAACCAATCAGCTATCAGAGGGCGAGATGGTGGTGGAAATGGTATATAGCAGAATGATTAGTGTGTATCACAATACAATAATAATAATAATGAATATGAAAAAAGAAATACTAAAAATACACAGAATATCCAGGAAACTCTTAAGCTGCGTTTACACGGCCAAAAGTAAAACGTTTTAAGACAAAGCGTTCTACCTGAAACGTTTTAGTGGCGCGTTTACACGGACTGAGATTGAAAGTGAGTCGCGTCTACACGGGCAGTATCTAAACCGTTTCAAGGCGGAAGTGTTGTATCTGCGCATGCGCTTCAGCATTGTGATGACAAAACAATATGGCGGACAACATAGAAATCGTAATCTTCATGATGTTTTCATCTCAGGAGCCGCTATCGACACGGGAGGGGGGTATTATTGCAAGATCCGGGGCGAGAATGCGAGCAATCGTTAGGCGGTCGGCCAGGAGGGCTCGGCGATTCCGGGAGTGTCAGGAAAGGGAGCTTCAACAGTTCATTCAACTCGTCATGCTGTTCGGTGTGCAAGCTCGGCCGGAGAGGGTAGTGTGGGCACGGCAAAGGTAGGCAGTCACATAACCTGTTTTGTGTTTATTCCACTCACAAGTATCAGGTTAATATGATCATTGGTGTCTATATTTTAATATAGGTGGGCTAATGTAAACCGATGTATACAAACCGTTTTACCTGAGGCGTTTTGTGTAGCACGCTATTTTAGTGGGTGTAGATAAAATGACTTTTTGTGCTCACGAAACCCTTAAATACTAAAACAAAAGGGACCGCTGGAAATAGCGTTAAACGCCTTTTAACATGATATCAATATTATGTGCATAGGTTGAGTAATAAGGAAGTTATGGCGATCTATTGAAACCGATGGTCAAGATTACAACTGTCTTCCACTCAGCACTGTTGTGTTGTCGTTAGATGTACAATAAATTCTTATCACCTACCCCTCTGCTAACATTTCCGTCTTGGTTCTTTTGTAATGAACCAAACGGGTAACTTTAGGCAGATTGATCTAATAGGACCTACCTGGAGGTACCTGTGTGCGATTAGCATGTGGTGTGTTTATTGTTTTCCCCCATCAATACTCTTTCAGGTCATGCCACTGGTGGAGGGAGATCGTCCTACAGACTTTTGGGGATGCGGAATGGTTGGAAAATTTCCGGATGCGAAGGGCGACGTTTGACCATGTCGTCGCTGAACTTCGCATCCACATAGCCCGGGCAGACACCAACATGAGAAGGTACGCTGCTACTGTTAGAATATTTGACAAACATGAATTCTACACATACTGTTGTCATAAGGCTATTTTGTTTCAACTTATCTAGCCACGTTGGGATCGATCCCCTTGCTAAATGTGTCCCTGTGAAGATCCATACCCGAATCGTTTCATGTAAAATGCTTTAGTTAAATCATTTCGTCTAAATCGGTTCATATGATTCGCCTACCTTGATTCAGGTTACAGTTTCGTAACGCTATTTTGTTTCAACTTATCTAGCCACGCTGGGATCGATCCCCTTGCTAAATGTGTCCCTGTGAAGATCCCTACCCGAATCGTTTCATGTAAAACGCTTTAGTTAAATCGTTTCGTCTAAATCGGTTCATATGATTCGCCTACCTTGATTCAGGTTACAGTTTCGTAAGGCTATAATTGTTTTGTTTTTTTTACGCATTTCAGGTCCATTCCCGTGGAAGTGCGTGTGGCGGTGACCCTCTGGTTGTTGGCGACGGGAGGGGGTTTCCGGACGGTTGGCCATCTTTTTGGAATTGCTAAATGCACATGCTGTGTCATCTTTCATGAAACCTGCCGTGCGATCATGCGTGTGCTCCTACCCAAATACATTAAGCTGCCTAATGGAGATCGTGTGACCGAGATAACGGAGGGATTCGCCACACGGTTTGGTTTTCCGAATTGTGCTGGTGTCATAGATGGCACGCACATCCCCATCGTGGCCCCCCAGCAACATCATACGGACTATCACAACCGTAAAGGGTATTATTCCGTGGTGGCGCAGGTGATGTGCGATCACCAGTATCAGGTTTTGAACATTGCTGCTGGGTGGCCAGGACGGGTGCATGATGCACGGGTCTTGGCCAACTCGTCGCTCTATGCTAAAGCTGAGGCGGGGGTGCTGTTCCCAGAGAGGCCCCTACAGCTTGGAAATGCTACTGTTCCGCTGGTTATTCTGGGAGACCCTGCGTACCCTCTGCATCCCTGGTTAATGAAAGGCTTTTCCGACACAGGCAGATTAACCAGGGAACAGATCAATTATAACTTCCGCCTATCAAGCGCCCGCATGGCTATCGAGAACACATTTGGCCGCTGCAAAGCACGGTGGTGGGTGCTCCTCAAAAGGATGGACATACGAACAGAAGACGTCACCACAGTCATCCTTGTGTGCTTCACATTACACAATGTATGTGAAGTACACAAGGAGGCTTTCAACACGGACTGGGTGGATGCTGTTAACGCGGGTGGCAATGAACAACAACCGCAGAATGTGGCCTATGACGTAGACGGTGCTGACAATGGAGCCGCAATCCGCGACGCGTTTGTGTCTTATTTTAGTGCTTAAAATTGTTGTGTACCATTATTGTGCATTGTGGTGTCATTGTAAAAGCGCACACAGCCTCGAAAGAGGACATTTCTATAAAACATGGAAGTAACATGTGGTAAACGGAAATAGTGTAACTTTTTATTTGACTGACAATTAGCAACTGTCACTGTAATGTAATGTCAATGTTATGTTGATACTAAATACTACTTAACAAAAGAATACTGTATCACAAGTAAATAAATTAGACCTAAATTTCGAATATCCTGTTTTCCTAAATGGCCCTACTTTAAATACGTTATCAATAGTATTACAATGATTGTACAACTGCAACAAAAGAATAAAGTAACACAATTAAATAAATTATATCTAAATTTCGAATATCCTGTTTCCTAAATGGCCCTACTTTAAATATGTTATCAATAGTACTACAATGATTGTGCAACTTCAACAAAATAATACTGTATCACAAGTAAATAAATTAGACCTAAATTTCGAATATCCTGTTTCCTAAATGGCCCTACTGTAAATACGTTATCAATAGTACTACAATGATTGTACAACTGCAACAAAAGAATAAAGTAACACAATTAAATAAATTATATCTAAATTTCGAATATCCTGTTTCCTAAATGGCCCTACTTTAAATACGTTATCAATAGTACTACAATGATTGAACAACTTCAACAAAATAATACTGTATCACAAGTAAATAAATTATACCTAAATTTCGAATATCCTGTTTCCTAAATGGCCCTACTTTAAAGACGTCATAAAAACTTCCCAACTACTGTTTGGGTTGACCCCCACGCTGGCTCAGTATCAGTTTCAGCATCCGCTCCTCGTGCCTCCGTTGCTCTGCCTTCGACACCATCTCTCTCTCCTGCCGCCTCTCCTCACAACCTAATTCCCGCTCTACCCGCCTTTCTTCCAACTCCATCTCTCTGTCCATTCTCCTCTCCTCGTGCTGTTGGTATAGAGCGGCGGCCTCTTTCTGCGCCGTAATTAGTTGCGTCACCATCGCTTCCATCACCCGCGTGTTGGTGGTCTTGGCTGGCCGCTTGTGTTTGCGCACGGCTGGAATATCAACATATATGGGTCGTTCTCACAAGTTGTGTACCAATAGTGTGACATCAGTACCAGAAAATCAAAATTCTGCCAAAGTCCTATAAGCAAGTTTCCTCAATGTGTATGTCCTTTTGCATCTGAATCATTGAAAATAAACATATTCTGGCATTTTTAAGTAGGTCAAATGATGCTCACACCCAATAAATAGCAGTATAGCATGGAAACCAATCTGACTCCAAAATCCAATATTTTCCACACAAAACTTGATATTTTTAGGACATTTCACATGCCACTTGCTTTATAAACAGTAGTAATAATACTTTGAAAGCTAATTGCTATGGTTTTGTCTTATTTATGAATATTAAAGAGAAAAGCAAGAAACTATTAGCAGAGTAACGGATTAGCAGAGTAACGAAGTGGAAACAAACAATTTTACACAAATGTTGGGCTCAAATTTCCATGTTTAGGGGCAATTTCAGGATTTATCTTTTACTATACCATAACTGGCTAATGTTAAGGAAAGCAACCGCAATGAAGATTATGGTGATAAGTGAAGTGGTTGGGCATGGCATGCTTACTTGGTTGTGTAGGTTGATTGGCCTGGGGGGCAGTTGGCCTAGGTTGGGTCGAGGGTGTTTCTGACACGTTTCCCGCATCGTTTCCCGCATCGCTCCCAACTTCAACATCATCGTCGCCCACCATCTCGTGTGGGATTTCCTCTTCTGCCCCCACTGACATCTCGTCCATGTTGGGGTCTGCATCAAAATTGTCATGTGTTACAAATATCATTGACATGACAGTTGTATATAGCTTCTGTAAAAGCCCTCAACTTCCCGTAGCAGAATATTAAACCCCAGTCAAGGCGTGGTAAATGGTAGTCAACAAGGTTCATAGTGAGATACGTAAATACATACAGGGGAAAAATGTCACACCATCTAGGCAAACCGTTTAACCTGGAGCGCTTTACCTGAACAGTTTTACCTGTAGCGTTTTACATGAAGCGTTTTGATTCTATGAAGAGCTTGCTTAATGTGAAACGGTCCAATCGGAAGTTTAGGTTACCTATAATATTATCTCGTTTTACCTGAAGCGTTTTTATTAAAAAACGTAATAATATGAAACGGTTACAAAATTTTAAACCCTGGGTGCTCTTACCCGATTGCATGGACAGGGTGTCGCTGTCGAGGTAGCTGACCGGTGCTGCGCTTGGCCGTGGCCCGAGAATGGCGTCCATCTCATCATAGTACCTGAATGTCTGGCGCTCCCTCCCACTACGACTGTAAAAAGAAATCTACATTAGTCAACAGATGAGTAACGAATACATAAAATGCAGGAACGGTTTGTCAATAATATTACCTAATGTTTACTGAAAGGTTTAACTCCTGTCAATGAAAAAAGTGTGCACATATGTAGTGCAGATGGAATATGTGAACGACAATAAACCAAAGCATCACTTGCTAAACGGTATTGTAGCTAATCCGACTTGTGTTATTACTCCGACATTTAATTTAATGTAATAATACATATAATTTATTGCAATCTCACAAACTCATGAACTAGAAACTGTGGTTCCATGATCAAATGGCTACATATATCGGCAATTCCATAGGGTATTACAGCTGTCGGGGGATGCGATGTTGCGACAAAAGGGCTGATTGTCTAGTTAGCAACCATACTAGCACAATAAACACATAACACATCACAATCACTTACTTGTTATTGTCGCAGCACTTGCGATACAGGTGAGTTAAACTTTTAATTTTGGTTCGGCACGACACCGGGCTTCTCTCCACCCTGCCAGCTCGAGAAAGGCGAGAAGCCAAACGCCGGTAAATATTGATGTTACGTCCGGACGACTCGAGCTCACTCTGGACGTTTGCCTCGCCCCACAGTGTGATGAGGAGCCTCACCTCGTCCTCACTCCAATTATCTCTGCGGCTAGTGTCGTTGCATGCACTAGTTGAAGCCATCGTTGACGAAAAGAGTGGAACTTCACGAACAAAAGTCGAATTACGATAACCGGAAGAAAACAATCCATTCGGTCGTGAGCACATGCGCGTGACGTCAGTAAAACGCCTCAAGTATCATGCTACCGTTTACACGAGCATTTACAAAGCGTTTTAACGAAAACGGTTTGTCTAGACCACCTGATTAGGTGGTATACGCGGAACGTTCCAGCCGAAACGGTTAAGCCCTAAAACACCGCAGTGCCGCGTTTACACGGACACATTTAAAATGAACTAGGCAACTGGTTCCAGCTGGGGCGTTTCAACTCGCCCGTGTAAACGCAGCTCTAGAAGGCAAGCAAGCAACCTCTCATGCAAGCTGGTGAAGGCATTCAGGGAAGAGAACTAGTATAAAACTAACCAAACAACTAACCACTTGTAGAACTAAGAAAATCAGCGACGGTGGGGAGATGTCGAAGAATGCTTACAAACAGAGAAAGAATGCATGCAGTAGATAGCTACACAACTGAAAGTAATAAAACAAGGGGAACCACGAGACTATTACTGTCTAGCGGCGAAAACAAGTCATTAGACTTAACCGTTATGGGGCAGCATAAATAGAGCATCACCCAAAAAAAAATAAAAAATACAAATCCAGACTCACCTCATCTGATATGCAGAGGCCGCCCGCCTCGTGCACCATGTCGAAGGCCTTCTTTAAAAAGCCTTTCGGGTACTGCACCGTCCCACCGACTCCCTGCAAGCAGAATGGTATCGTGGTACATTTGCTTTTGAAGATTTCTATTTGGGACGACAAGACATGGTAAGTTTTAATATAGGGTCTGGTCAGTTGGAGTTATAGACAAGTATAAATGAAGAGTTCATGCGCAAAACACTGTAAACCTCAAATCCGAGAATTGAGATAAACATTGGAATCAAACTTTCAAAGATTTGATTTCATTATATTCCTATTTTTTGGTTCATTGCTCCATAACCATGTGGTCACAAGAAAATCGGAATTAGTGAGAATTAAAATTATTTTCAAGTAAGAATCTTTTATTTAAACTACATTTTAGGATTGGGGTTTACAGGGATTTGCACCTGAACTCTTCATACATAACTGTTAGTTTGTTAGGAATATTCTAGTATGACCCTATCGTGGATAGTAATATATAGTTTGTTGTTTTAGTGTTGATAGTCAACTTGTAAAATATTTCGACTTTCTGCACATAGTTAAATTATAAAAATTGATCACACTTAAAGTATCTAGATGTCATATATAATAGATAGGGCAATATATAGATCAGCCCAGGTCCCAGACTGATAAGGTGTTCAGTCTCCCTCCATGGGAGACTGTCATGTTTAATGTATATCAGATCTGTATTGAGTAAGCTGGATACGCTAGTAATGTATGATCTGGTTTCCAGAATAAGGTGGGCATCTGGGATGTGGGAAAGCTTGGAGAACGTAAGCAGTACACATTCCTTCCAGGTTAGTGCTTATTTTATGGAACACCAAGATGGCAACAATAAAGAGTAAATTAATAATATTCCATGGACCAATGCCATCATGTACCTCAAATGACATGTTCTATTCTAACCAAAATCCACTTTAATCTGTAAAGATGTGGCGACCACATTTAATGGAGGATAACCTATAGACAAAGACACTATACTACTAAGACAGCTCACTCAGCCTGTACTGTGTAATCAAAATGATCAAACCCACCACCTGGTGCGCTGGCTGTTCTCTTGATTACACAGTTGCTATATTATATGTATAAATGTATATATGAATGTGAAAGATGTGTGATGATGGCGATGCTGATAATGATGCTAATGATGATGTGTATTTGTTCATAGCAATTTCATATTGATGTGTATTCATACTTACCTATCTCATGTATAATATAATTGTATGTGTTTACATGTGAAACACCAACCAGCAGCTGGGCTGATCAATCCCACCGCAAAATTTACATTATCATGGGAGAGATAGGGAGTGAGCCGTCTTAATATTATCGGGTCTTTGCTATAGATCACAACCTGACTGCAACATGAATTCTGCTGTTGGGGTCAGGTTGTTAATAACATTCACCTCCTCACATTCACACATACTCCAGCACCGCAGTTAGAGATCGAGATGGAGACCTTACCTGGATGGCCTCGGAGAAGAAGCCTGCCAACCCCTGCTTGGGGACACTGTGCTTGAGGACATCTTCCAGCTGATCTGCGTACTGTTCGCCCGCCATGCACTCCCCGGCTGCGCAGTCGCAAGTCCGGTCAGTCTGTGCGGGCGAGTCGCGGCAGTGTGCGCCTCCCCACGGACCCCGGTACACGTCAGGGTTCATGGTCTGCAAGGGTTAAGGAAGTCAGTAAGGCAGGCAGATCTTTTTTCTTCTTCTTCTTTTTAATTTTTTTTTTGTGTATAGACATTTTTATTCATATGAATGTCCGTAGGCCTACGCTGTCTATTCGCTGAGTAAAGTTAATGCTTCTGGAAATAGTGGATGGGAAGTGGGAAGGGGGGGGGGGCTGAGGGGAGAAGAGCAGAGGCGGGTGGGGATGGGAAAGGACTGGAGGGGGTGTTTTCTCCGGGGGAGATTTTATTTCGAAATAGAAACGCTGGGGACAGGGGTGGGTCAATTTTTTTAATATTTAGTTTAGGCTGTATTCATTCTGTCCATAGCATAAAAGCCGAAGTACTCAGGTTTGTTTTCAATGCTGGCCAGCTGTAGTGTTGGTGTTATCTTTTGATTGCCTGCATTACAGTAGAAGGTACGTAGTTGGTTGATATGGTTAGTAGTCTATGTTAGTGTTTTTTAATTTTCTTGGCATATATATATTATATTTTGTCTACTCTTAATTACTACCAGACTAGTCTACTCCTATTTTCATATCATAGGCTTGTACGTAGTTATGTGGTGTGCTATCTGGCTAATTTTGGCATGGTTACCTTCCATTGGCCATCCCGCTGGTGGGCCGTGATTCAACATATCACATGCCCCCTTGCAGGGCAGGTTAGTGGGGGTTTCCTAGCCTTATTTTGCACACATATTTTGTGTATGTTTTTAGGTCAGGAATTTGTTGTTACTTTACTGTTTGGGCATTCCATACCTTGGCAGCCATTTCCAGCATGGTTCTTTTTATAGCTTTTATTTGGCTTCCTGTCTGCCTTAGTAGTGGTGCATTATTTACTCTAGTATTCCTTTGTGGTTTTGTTAGGAGTTTGTTGTTTGTTTGTTTGGTATTTGTCAATTTCACTACGATCTAGGCTCTACATACGGGAATGATGGCGAATGTTAGTGTGGAGGGGAAGTCTCGGAATCGTTTGGGGTTACCAATGGGGTCAAGCAAGGTTGTGTTCTTCTCCATCTTCCTATCAGAAATGTTTGATGAGGCTTTCTGAGGCATGGGGGATGGCATCTATATACAGTCAAGACAGAGCGCTGACCTATTCAACTTCGCACACTTCAGAACGAAGACCAAGACTACTCGGATACTGGCGAGAGAGCTGCTATTCGCAGATGACAGTGCACTGGTTTCCCACTCTGCTGAAGAGATCCAGAAATTAGTGGACGCTTTCTCCGATGCATCAAAGAAGTTCGGACTGAAGATTAACATCAAGAAGACGGAGGTGCTGTACCAACCAAACTCTACAAGAACCCGAGAGGAAGATATCATGGTTGACGGAAACAAGCTGAACTCTGTTCCGGAATTCACCTACCTCGGAAGCACTATATCAATTGATGGATGCATTGATGTTGAAATACAGACCAGGATGGCCAAGTTTAGCGCATCTTTCGGCCGACTACACCAGAGACTCTGGAACAACCACCATGTGTCCATGCGGGTCAAAGGCAAGATCTACCTGCAATTGCGCTATCCACCCTACTATACAGAGCGAGGCCTGGACAGTGTACAGACGACACGGGGAAAAAGCTGCACGCCTTCATGATGTGCCATCTGTGTTCGATCATGAGGCTAACCTGGAAGGCCAAAGTGACAAATAAGGAAATACTTGAATGGACAGGGCTGCCCTCTGTGGGAGATCTTCTGATCAAAAAGAATCTCCAGTTCAAGGATACCATCAAGAGAAACCTGAAGCTGAGAGACATTAAGACCGACTCATGGACATCACTCTCAGAGCAGAGAGCTAAATGGAGACCGACAGTCAAGTAATAAAAGCAGTCTTTGTCGCATCGCGACTGACAGCATGATGATGATGTTGTTTTGACTAAAGCTATATGCTAATGTTTTAAATGAATCATTCTCCTATTTGCTAGTAATTTTACTTTGGTTACTTTTGTGTATGTCGTAGGTGGGGCGCACCTTGTCTACTCTTAGGCAGCTTTTTAGGACTCTCTTCTGCAGTATTTGTAGTTTTGTTAGAAGTTCTTTTTTCGCGCCCATGTAGTTTACATCCCGATAGTCAAAATAGGGGAGCACCATGCCCTTGAACATTTTGATTGACATTTCTTGTGCCATGTAGTCTCTTAGCTTCGCAAATAATAGCCACAGTTTGTGGTTTACTTTTTGGATGATTTTTTTCATACGTTATAGTTTAGTTGGATGTCCAACTCAAGGCCTAGCTATTTGTAATGGTCTACATTTTATAATGTTTGGATTTCTAGCTTACAGTGTAGATTTCTTTCTGGCATTTGTTTATGCGAGAAGAGTACTGTTTTTGATTTGCTTGCATTGATGGTTATTTTGTTTGACTCACCATTTCGCCCAATTTTAGTAGGAGCATATTTAGTTTAGCTATTACCTCCTCTTCTGTGGTGCCCTTTGCATATATGACTGTGTCATCCCCATATAGTTGTAGGCATTCCTTTTGCAGCCATTTCTCAAGGTCGATTATAAAGACTAGTGGCCCTAACACTGACCCTTGGGGTACACCACACGTTGGTTTTCTGATAGTGTATTGTTTATTTTTGTTTCGCATTGCCTGTTGCTCAGGTAGCATTTTATCCAGTTCATAGTGTTGGATTTTATGCCCATGGTTTTTAGTTTTTCCAGTTGTATATTATGGTCTACTGTGTCGAATGCTTTGCTGAAGTCAATGAAGGCTGTTCCAACTAATTGGTTTTGGTTCATTGATGCCAATATGTCATTTGTTAGGTTACCTATTGTTTTTGATGTGGAGTGCAGTTTCCTGAAGCCCCCTTCCCTTTCGTTTAGTATATTGTTTTATTTGAGGTGTTCATTTATGTGCCTATGTAACACTTTTTCAATGAGCTTGCCTAGGGTTTGGAGAATTGATATCCTGACACTGAGCTAACCACTCTTTGTCCTGTCCTGTCCTAGTAATGGCGAGCACCTGGTTAGATAGCGACAAGTACCAATTTTGTACGTCATTGGTTTGACTCGACTGGGAATCGAACCCCCGACCTTTCACACGGGAAGGCTATGCTGTACGGATTGGGCCACAGCATCCGGTCCATCGATTGGTGCGAGGCGCGCCTTGACACTAACCTTCAGAGCAGAGATTACATGGTATGATAGTCATCATTCACCAAAAGGGGGTGTTCCTGAGCAAATTGGGAAGATAAACCCTGCCTAATAGTAAAAAGTGCAGTAAAGTATTATAACAATCAAACCAATACATGTACCTATAGAAGCAGAAACTCAAACCCATGCTCATTGTAAATATCCCTAATGAACCTCGGGGAAAATACCAGATCGACCCCTTAATATATTCACTTATGAAGGATGACAGTACTGCAACTATAGCGTGTCCGTCCTGCTCTGACCTTAGATGTTACTAGGATGTAAAACAACAACAAACAATAGCGCGTCGTAGTGGATGGAATGGTTTGTTAGGGGGATCCTGTGGTTTAACATCTAATTTCATATCAGGATGAGCGCCAACTTCTAACTTCTAACAATGCACAGTCATGGCGACTTTATAGTGTTGCCCCAATGGGATACTCACTGGCACCAATGAGTCCTTGCCCTATTATAATAGTGCCATGCGCAAGTGAAATGAATAAAGTTTGTTGCGTCTTTGATTTGATTTGTGTCAAGAATAGATTCCGGGACCTCCCACATGGGAAGTGCGTGCTCTAAGCTTTCGGCACTTCCGCCTAGTGGTGTGTGGAAGTAGATGGACCTGCTCACCTGTTGGACTCCGAATGTGACAGGCACCTTGTGCTTCCAGCTGTTGAGAGCCGTCAGCCCCATCACGTACGGACTCATTCCGTGATAAGCATTCCTGGAGCATTGGACGATGGGTGGAGACTAAGATAAGCGGTAGAAAAACCCCAAACGGTTCTATGACATTTGCCACCCACAATTTGCCACCCGCTATTTGCCACCCACTATTTGCCAGCTGATAATTGCCACGCGACACAGTCCTGGCCGGGACTTTTGACAGTGGGAACTTTTGCTAGCTGAATATATTCCCGCACAATGATCAAGAGTATGGATACTATCATACGCGCATGTATGCACACACACATCAGGGGCGTAGCTAGGCGTACGCATATACGCGAAAACGTCCACATCGTTTTGTCAACAACAACAAAGATTACAAAATAATAAAGAGAGAGAGAGAGAGAGAGAGAGGAGGCATGTAGTAGTCCAGAGTGTCGAAAACTCAAGTCTAAAATGTGTAAAATCTGCCAGCTTAAGCTTAAGCGGCCCCCTAAACCCCCTGCCAAAATTAGACATGCACCCTCACATGCATGCATGAGTGTGAAGACACATACACACGCACACACTCGGGCACACACACGCACATATAGATATCGCGCGTGGCAATTGTTGGGACAGTGTAAAAGACAAACACATATACGTAAGAAGACTGTCTTTGCTTCTGTGCTCTCCAACTAAGCTTAAAATTAAAGCTGCATAGTCCGATGAAATATCAAATTTTCAAACCCAAACTAATTATCTAGATTTGATTTTACATATCTAACTAAGCATTTGTTTCTGCATAGAAGGCAATGCTGAGTCAATTTAATAGAACCTGTTACTGCCGAAGTCTATGGTGTCAGAGTTTTGGCAAGCTTGCCAAAACTAATTTTCCAGGTTTGCACTCAAAATATCTCAAAAGTTTACCATTTAAAATAAAAGTAACTTTGAACTACTGTAAAGTAGATACTAGTGATCGATGTAATATATTTATCCCAGAAAAAAGACAGAAATTCAAAACCATCAGACTATGCAACTTTAAGTAAACAAAACCTATATTTGGCATTTTGGTGTGCACACCAAAATACACTCTTTTAGTTGGTTTTTACTACAAACATCCAAGGTAGATCATAATGATGACTGTAATATATTCATCTAAAAAAACAAAATGGCAGAAACTCAAAACTATCGGATTATGTAACTTTAATTGTGGTGTTGTCTGTGGCAGAGTGGTTAGAGTGTCTGATTGTGTCTAGGTTGGACTCTGAAGGTAGGTGGTTCGATTCCCCATGCCATTTATTTTTGGTTCAAGTATTTATTCATCGAATAATATCTTTTGTCAGCACCAGTGCACTGGTCTTCCGGCCGTACAGTACAATTCCTTAATACATAAATGAAACTACTATCAGTCGTAATAGCGATTGTATGCAAATCCTGTTTGTTACTGAAGGTATTATACATTATATAAATGAAGTATCAGCTGTAGTAGTAACTGCATACTAAAAGTATTATACATTTTATAAATGAACTATCAGCTGTGTACAAGTCCAGTCCAATAAGTATCATGCATAAATGAAACTACTATCAGTTGTAATAGTGACTGCATGCAAATCCTGTTTGTTACTAGAAGTATTATACATTTTATAAATGAAGTATCAGCTGTAGTGGTAACTGTGTACAAACCTCTGCCAATTTGGATTTCCACCACTGTGTATAACATACAACATCATCACATTCATTACAAAGGCCAGTTGCTCTTATACAATGTCTATGTGGTGTGGGAGGTTAAAATCCCTTGGGTAGGTGAACGTGTATACTCCAGCTTTCTATCGCCCAACTGTCTCATGGTGAAAACACATTTATTCAGACAGATAGGCAGTATAGATCTTCAAGAAAAGTGTACCTACCGGAAGGATAGTGCATCATAGTTGCCCGTATGTAGACGAGCCAAGAACAGAGCCATGTCATTGGCCTCAGACCCGCTGTTTACGAAGTATACAGCCTAAAGACAAAATAGCCATCGGTGTCAAGACACACAGTAGATAATATAGCAGTCATATAGGAGCCCCGCTACCACGGTGTGGTGACTATACTGACCATTTCTGCATTTAAGGAACAGCGGGTGGCAACATGGTAGTGAATGCAGTCCCTACGGTGGACAATTTCACCCATTGCTAATGGCCACCCCCGAGTGTAGGTTACGCATTATTCAGCTGCTCAGGGGTGGGTCACTGTATTCTTCTAACTCAGCGGTAATAAACCAGGGAACGAGTCAGAAGGACTGAAGCAAGTTCTAATGCATCATTCTTCAATTCATTTTCTGTGGGAGGATAGTTACCGGTCCATCACTGTAATCAGCAATAGACTTTGTCGTAACACTATGTGCCTTTGGTTATTCTAGCTCAAACTAATAAATAGAGTAATGGACTGCATTCTAGTCTGCTTGAGGAATCAAAAGATAACGCTAAAGTTGCGTCAGACTCTGGGTCATACTATGGTTTGTTCCGCCCAGTTTCAAATAGAAGTGACCTGTCCCTGCCCAGTCGGGTCACACATAACCGCCTGCAGGGGGCGGCCACTAGCCTTGGGTGGTGGAACAGTCCACCATTGAGACTGTTCGGTAGGGTGCTGCCACCTGTTGATACTTCTTATCCACAAAGGTCAGTGCAGCCCAGACTGCCATCATGTGGTAGTGGGCTCAGAACTGATGACTAACAGCATTAACAGATACTTCAAACACATAGTCCAGACTGCCATCATGTGGTAGTGGGCTCATAACGGATTACTAACAGCATTAACAGATACTTCAAACACACATAGTTGATTGCATGCTTTTACATTCTGTGTAAAAGCAATGGCCTTAAAATAATATCACAGAATAGGATTTGAACACTTGTCACTGTGATTATGGGATTTGCGTGGCATTAAGCAATCACCGCTAACTAAACTATATAACTCTTCAAAGGAAAGCTCTCAATCCAAAGTGCATCCGGACAAAGCCGGTTACTGCACAAACACAAGTTATTTAATTATTTACCATTAGACTATATTCAGTAACGTCATAGTGTAGGAATGTCTGCCAGAATATTAATTTGCTAATTCATATTATACATGCATTTTTTAATAATGTTCACAAGTGTAAGGGAGGTATTCTATAAATATATAAATGAATTGGAAATTGAATTGACTTATCTGTTATAATTCACTTAATTGGTGGCTGTCTTCTGTTCAAATGGGCTTCAGCCTATGGCGTCAACCAATTTGAAATTACTAACCGTATGACAAATCATACTATTATTGACACTTTCAAGTGCGAGGCTCTGGTGTATATATAGACTGTTCCCTTGTGGCCTATTCACTTGTTCCATATTTGCTTGTGACCTTGTGATGCGCCACACAGAAAATGAACCTATGTTTTGCTTAGGTTGGACCCAGGGATTGTATGGCCTTGTGCACCGCACATGTGATGTACTGACTGAGAACATAGAGAATGAACATGTTCGTTGTCTGTGTGGCACATCACAAGGTCACAAGCAAACACGGAACAAGGGAACATACCATAAGTAAACAGTCTACTGATACATGGCCTTATACAGCACCAGCTGGGAGGCTGGGATGTGAATACTCTCTGCCTCACCTTCAGGTCTCCAGGCATCTTCGCTGTCAGTTTCTCTGCATACTCATGTATTCGCGGATGGAGGTAGACGTTGGTGGTGTGCCACAGGTGTTTTAGCTGGCTATCCAAAGCCTCACCGATCTTACTGCAGTTAGAACAAAGCGCGCGATTCAAACAAATATGCCACTGGGAAGAGATCGACGGCGAACTGGGCTCATCACTTGCTTCTCATGTGGTAGGAGATGGAACCAATCAAATTGATGCTTGTCGCTGTCGTGCCTGGTGGTCAGCCTCAATAGGTGCAAAATACACAGTGTTCCCTTCAGTTCTATGTGGCAACAAACAAATGCTTAATGAGTAGAATACAGTAAAACCTCTCTACACTGACCGACCCTGGGACCGACTTTATGTGGTCCATTTAGAGAGGTGGTCCGATTAGGGAGTTAGAATATGGTTATAATGGTATTGTTGGGACCCAAATAAAGTGATCGATATAGAGGAGTGGTCGTTCTGTGGAGGTGGTCGGTTTAGAGAGGTTTCACTGTATATGGACTCAAATCTAGGCAAGTGTTTTGGTTTGGAAAATTTAATGCTGTCATCAGATTATGCAGCTTTAACAATTCCCACAACCCGAAAACCAATAGTCATCTTATTCCCATCATCGTGCCTTGAATAAATATTGAACAATAAATTGTAAGAGTACAACCTGTCAAGAGCAATCTAAGGCTGAGAAAAGTCTGAAGAGAAAAAGAGTTTAACATTTTAAACAATTTTTATTGAGGCTGTGTTTATAATTTTTCAATTCAATTTTTTTATTTTAACTCTCTGCAAGGTATGTTTACAATAAACTGAGGTGATACAATAAATGCATACAAATTCCTTACAGAGAGAAAGGATCCCAGAAAAGCAATGCTTATCTAGCTGGTCTCCATGATGTGAATGAACAAGTGATGACAATAACAAATTATTAAACTTAAGCTACATTTTTAACTAATGATTATGATGCGATACTGATGCATCTCTTCACAGTTAGTAAAAAACAAAGTAATGATAGGAATATTATATGGATATTGTGTCATAGATTCATGTACTTACATGCAGTATCAGTAGTTATTTTGCATGTATGTTAATAGGGGTAAATCTTATGTTCTTTGCAATAATGTCCATAATGTCGTGGGGGTGATGAAAATGGGAAATATTGCGCCTAGAGCGGGACTCGAATCCACTTCTCTTTGCATTCCAGGCCAGTGTGCTAACCATTAAACCACCTAGGCTCCCTGATATCACCATACTACCCACGCCTACCTGTCTATGTGGTTACTTGCCTGAGAGGTCAGTTCAGACTACTACAATAACATATAAGCTTGAGTACTCGGGCTTGTTTTCAATGCTGGCCAGCTGTAGTGGTGGAGTTATCTTATCACACAGTAGTAGCTGATAAGGTGTTTGATTGCCTGTATTACAGCAGCAGGTAAGTGGTTGCGTAATATGGTTAGTAGTCTCTGTTAGCTTTTTGTAAATTTTCTTGGTATATATATATTTTATTTTTTACTACTCTTATTACTAGACTAGCCTAGACATATTTATATATCATAGGCTTGCACGTGGTTGTTAGGTGTATTATCTGGTTAATTTTGCCATGGTTACCTTCCATTGGCCATCCCGCTGGTGGGCCGTGACATATCACATGCCCCCTTGCAGTGTGGCTTAGTGGGGGTTTCCTAGCCTTATTTTGCGCAGATATTTTTTGTATGTTTTTATGTCAGGAATTTGTCGTTCCTTTACCGTTTGGGCATTCCATGCCTTGGCAGCCATTTCCAGCGTGCTCCTTTCATGAGCTTTGATTTGGCTTCTGGTCAGGCACAAAACCCCATAAACACCAATCCGAAAATTGAGATAAACATTGGAATCAAACCTTCAGAGAGTTAATTTGATTATATTCCTACTTTTTTGTTCATTGCTCCATAACCACATGATCATAAGAAAAGTGGAATTAGTGAAAATTAAAATTATTTTAAAGTAAAAATCTTTGATTTAAACTACATTGTTGGATTGGCGTTTTCGGAGATTTGCACCTGAACTCTTCAGATGATCCGTTATGTAATAGTCTTCAAATAGTGGAAAGTATATAGAACGTGGAACAAGCAAGCATTGCAGATTACAGCCATGAATGCATGCTAAAATGCATACTTGCATATATGTATGCATACAGGGACATATCTGACTCCTGGTGAAAATGTAAATTGCCAATTTGTTGTAACAATGTATTTTGCATAAGGTTTAATGTAACATTGGGTATACAGGTATTGCAATACCTCAGGGAGTTTGACGCCCCTGCCCTGCAGAGTTGTAAACCACTGCCTTGTGGTACAGGTTCTTGACAGAACCGAAGGCTAAGGGAGCAAACCCTGAACAGAAAACCATGTCACTGTGGCAGCAACAAGGGCAGTTGATGTATGGAACTCCCAACATCTCCCGACCAGCGACTGCAGGGACAAATAGTTTGCGCCTGTCTGGACATGTTCTTGCCGGTGTGAAACCTCTATTTGCTCCCTGAGAGAGTGCCGCTGGTAACTTGCAAAAGCCAGCAGCACTTCAACACTTTTGCAGGCAGCTTTCATGAAATGTACAACTGCACAAAACATCACTCTCACAGCAGAGAGCTAAATGGAGAGCAGCAGTCAAGTAATGAAAGCAGTATTTGTCACATCGCGACCGACAGCATGATGATGATGATGATGATGATGGTTGCTCGACTAGAAGATCACTCCTTGGGGAATCAATACAGTTACCTTACTCCATACTTGTGGTTAAATAAAACTCAAATCAATTCAGCAATCAGACTTGGGAGACTCACGGGTGGCAGTGGCCGACGCTGACGGTGACGATGCCGGCGAACAGGTCGAGGTAGCGCCGGTTGTTGTGGTCGTACAACCACTGCATGTGGCCCTCGTGCAGCACGGGCGGGTCGCGGTAGAACGGCGTCATGACCGAAGTCAGCGAACTCTCCCGGATCCGGTGAATCTCAGCCGGCGACGGGCCCTGGAAGATGAGTGGGAAGGCGGAAAATGGATGGGAGTCGGTGGTCGGTGGTGGGTAGTCGGCGGTCGGGAGTCGGCGGTCGGGAATCGGTGGTTGGGAGTCGGCGGTTGGAGTCGGCGGTTGGAAGTCGAGGGTTGGGAGTCGAGGGTTGGGAGTCGATGGTCGGGAGTCGGTGATTAGATGGCAGGAGTCGGCAGTCGGGAGTCGGCGATCGGGAGTCGGCGGTCGGGAGCGGTGGTCAGATGGTCGGAATGGAGCAGGCAGAACGTGGTCGGGAGTCGGTGATCCGGAGTCGGTGATCGGGAGTAGGCGATCGTGAGTAGGTAGTCAGATGTCGGGAGTGCGTGGGCAGGTGTTAGGAGTCAAGTGACGATGGTTGAACATCGGTGGTTGGGAGTAAATGGGCGGTATCGGGGTCGGTGGTCGGAAGTCGGTGGTCGCGAGTCGGTGGTCGGGTGTTGGTGGTTGGGAGTTGGTGGTCGGGTGTCAGTGGTGGGGCATCGGCGGTGGGGCCATATGACATAAGAGGGGTCTAACTTCTAAGGGGAAATATGTATGTACAATTACATCCTTCTGTTAAATAAGAACCTGAAGACCGTTCGCAGACCTCACCCTATATGGGCTCTCTGTGAAGATAAGCCACTTCTGAACACACCCTGACAACATAGATTGTTACGCATGTCTACACATATGTAAAATCGCATCTTTTGGTTATATAAGAACCCACTACACCATTGACATACCTCTCCATATAATAGCCTCAGTGTGAAGTTAAACCTCATCTGAACCAATTCTGTCAACAGAGATTATTACGCATGTCAACACATATTTTGGTTATATAATAACCCGCATACAGAAACCACTCTGCGAACAGAGATTACGACACGGCTAAATATATGTGACATTTTATCTTTCGGTAACATATTAACCCAGCAACTAATCGGCGACTAAACCATATATAGACTTGGTGTGCATAAGAACCCGTCGACTAATCGCAGACCTTTCCATATAATAACCTCTGTCTGAACTTGAGCCTCATCAGAAACCACTCTGCCAACAGAGATTATTACGCATGTCTACACATAGGTAAAATTGTATCTTTTGGTTATACAAGAACCCACCAACAAATTAGAGACCTCACCGTGTATGGAATCATTGTTAAATTGAGCCTCTGTCCAAAGAGATTATTACGCATGTGTACACATATTGAAAAGTGTATCTTTTGGTTAGATAAGAACCCAGCGACTAATCGCAAATCTCACCTTGTATGGACTCAGTGTGAAGTTAAGCCTTATCTGAAACCACTCTGTGTCCAGAGATTGTTACGCATGTTGAGATGTATGTAAAATTGTATCTTTCAGCTAGGTAAGAACCCAGCGACTAATCGCAGACCTCACCTTGTATGGACTCGGTGTGAAGTCACATGGCGGAATCTCTGGTTCTGGCAGCACAGCTTGTAAGGAAGCTGTGGTGGAAACATGGCGGCGAAAGGATTTTCCTGCACAATGAGAAAAGCACAAAAATATGCAAACAGCTGTGAATAGTCCGATGAAAACTTCCAATTTTCCAAACCAAAACAATTAGCGCGACTTTAGTCTCTACATCTAACTTAGATACCGTTGCGCTTATTAAGCATTTGTCAGCGCACAAAAGGAAATACTGAGGTAACTGAAAGTAGGTTGTATGCAGAAGCCTATGGTGTCAGAGTTTTGACATGTTTTCTGGAATTAATTTGGCATGGTTGCATTTCAAATATCTCAAAAGTTAGCCATTTAAAATAAAAGTTACTTCAAGCTGAAGTAAGGTAAATTATAAATATCAACCTAATATATTTATCTCAGAAAATGACAGAACCTTAAAACCGTAACCTTAATTCATAATGCCATGAGGGGTGATGAAAAGGGGAAAACCTCTACCATTCAGCACCTAGGCTCCCTGCTGCAATCACCCTACCCACAACCATCTGCATACGTCTAAATTTTAATTATTAACCATAGAACAACCGTACACCTACCGACCCAACACCTGAATGAAATACCATTCAAGTAATAATATAGTACAATTGAAAAAAAACAGCCCTATCTAGCTGATTCCTGAACAATTGGCAGTTTCAGCCGTCCACCAGTTTCCGTGGTATGCATCGCTTCTGCGCATGCATCAAAATCGAACAGCATCGTCACTAACCTTATAAATTTAATATAAGGTTTCTGGTACAGATGTTTTCTATATGTGTACCAGGCGATTTGTTTCTAGGTGGTGTGGTTTTAGAGATTTTAGATTTTTTCTGTATGAAGATTGCTCACGGCCATTGACAATGCATTTGAGTATAGGCATACCGCGGAAACTGGCGGACGGCGGAAACTGCGACACCGGAACCACCACCATGGGTGGAGCTACATTGTCATACTATAATCACATGCAAACAATTTCTCTCATCATCATATTTTTGTTCATAATATATCATTCATAATATGCAGTTTTTATTATTTTCAGCTTACAATTTTTGTATTTCCTGTAAGCATTTGCTAGCGATATTTAGGCACACCCATTTTTAATTGCTGACTGTCCAGCCTCCAGGGCCCGTATGCATGACGAGTGAGTTATCGCCCCCGGGGGTAAGGACCGAGTTCGGGGTAGCTATCGCCGGGGTTGGAAATGGGTCACAGGGTATGCATGGAGCCAAATCGGCGAGGAGGTAGTTACCCTAGCAGTTATTTATAGATTTGGGAAATCCCTCTGCGTTTGTAGCCATATATTAGGCTCAAATATATTAAATGCGATCATATTTAACAGAATTACATACCCAGTAAGTGAAATTTTATCAATTTAACCCTAAATTCGAAGCGTTATTAAGGCTACCGCCGCATTGGCGGCGATATTAATAGTTATATTTTCGAATCGACGAACGTACCGTAAACAAACCGCCGCCGCCGCCAGTGGGCCTGTCACACTACGACGTTTCTCACCGGCGACCCGTCAGCATTGAAAATAAAATTAAAGCGTGTCTCTGTGTCTGTGTCTCTGTGTCTGTGTCTCTGTGTCTGTCTCTGTATGTGTCTCTGTGTCTGTCTCTGTCTGTGTCTCTGTGTCTCGATCTGTGTCTCTTTCTCTGTCTGTGTATCTGTGTCTGTCTCTGTATGTGTCTCTGTCTGTGTCTCTGTCTCTGTGTCTGTCTCTGTATGTGTCTCTGTATGTGTCTCTGTCTCTGTCTGTGTCTCTGTCTGTTTCTCTGTCTCTGTATGTGTCTCTGTCTCTGTCTCTGTCTGTGTCTCTGTCTGTGTCTGTGTCTCTGTCTGTTTCTCTCTGTCTGTGTCTCTGTATGTGTCTCTGTCTGTGTCTCGATCTGTGTCTGTGTCTCTGTCTGTGTCTCTGTCTGTGTCTCTGTGTCTGTCTCTGTATGTGTCTCTGTCTGTGTCTCTGTCTCTGTCTGTGTCTCTGTGTCTGTCTCTGTATGTGTCTCTGTCTGTGTCTCTGTGTCTCTGTCTCTGTGTCTGTCTCTGTCTGTGTCTCTGTATGTGTCTGTCTGTGTCTCTGTCTGTGTCTCTGTGTCTGTCTCTGTATGTGTCTCTGTATGTGTCTCTGTCTGTGTCTCTGTCTGTGTCTCTGTCTGTGTCTCCGTCTGTCTGTGTCTCCGTCTGTCTGTGTCTGTGCCTCTGTCTCTCTCTCTGAGACACAGAGACACACACACAGACACACACACAGACACATAGACACACACACAGATACACGCACACATACACAGAGACAAACACAGAGACACAAATACACACACACATACACAGAGACACACACACAGACACAGAGACACAGACAGACAGAGACACACACACAGAGACACAGAGACACACACACAGACACAGAGACACACACAGACACAGACACACAGAGACACACACAGACACAGAGACACACACAGACAAAGAGACACAGAGACACACACAGAGACACATACATAGACACAGACACATACACAGACAGAGACACATACACAGACACAGACAGAGACACATACATAGACAGACACAGAGACAGAGACACATACATAGACAGACACAGAGACACAGACACAGACACACAGACAGAGACACAGACACAGACACATACAGAGACAGAGACACAGACACAGACAGAGACACAGACACAGACACAGCAGACACAGAGACACAGACACAGACACAGAGACACAGACAGAGACACAGAGAGACACAGACAGAGACACAGACAGAGACACAGACAGAGACACAGACAGAGACACAGACAGAGACACAGACACAGAGACACAGACGCAGAGACACAGACAGAGACACAGACACAGAGACACAGACAGAGACACATACATAGACAGACACAGAGACACAGACAGAGACACAGACAGAGACACAGACACAGAGACACAGACAGGGACACAGATACAGACAGAGACACATACACAGAGACACAGACAGAGACACCAACAGAGAGACACAGACAGAGACAGAGAGACACAGACAGATAGACACAGATAGAGACACAGAGACAGAGACACAGACAGAGAGACACAGACAGAGACACATACAGAGACAGACACAGAGACACAAACAGAGACACAGACAGAGACAGAGACACAGAGACAGAGACACAGACAGAGACGTTTCGCCAAAAAAGGACACACGTCGCCACGCGTTGGAGAGAAACCTCGTAGTGTGACAGGGGTATATGGAACGCGACGTCGAGGCGGCGGCGGCGATTTGTTTACGTTACATTCGTCGATTCGAAAATATTAATATCGCCGCCTCTGCGGCGGCAGCGTTAATATTGCTTCGAATTTAGGGTTAATTTAATGAAATTTCACGATTTGCCTATGTAATTCTGTTAAATATGATCGCATTCAATAGATTTGGCCCGAGTCGGTCCCTACCCCAGCCCTTATACCTGCTACTGGGTAGGGGTAGCTTATCCGACTTTTAACCCCCCGGGATATCCTTACCCCTGTCACATGCATAGCAACTTTTCGCCGCTACCCCGGAAATCACCACTACCCCGAGAGGTAGAGCGCTACCCCTGCGTCATGCATACGGTCCCAGATCGTCACTCTGTGTCTACGCAATATGCATACACATGGTCTCCTAACCGATCCGTATCCACCCCCTCCCCCCCCCCCCCCCCCCCCCCCCCCCCCCAAGTCCCAAACTCAACACGCTCATAATTAAACCTGACCTATATACAAACCACCTGTAGATGTAAAGCCACAACAAACAAAACCAGCATCCTCCTATCCTACTAGTTAACCGGGCGCCATAGCGGAATCGGTAGAGCGCAGACCTAGCGTGCGGAAGGGCGGGAGTTCGGTTCCCGGTCGAGTCAAACCAATGACTTATAAAATTGACACTTGTCGCTTTCTAGCCAGGCTCTCAGTCTCAGCGTTAATAGGAAAGGGCAATGACTGGTTAACTCAGTGTCAGGATAATGTGACTGAGTGGGATATCGGGTCATGGTGCTGGAGGCCTGATTTCCCAGTCGGGCAGCACTATACATTAAAAATGTATATGTCAACCCAGCTTCATAGCTGTCCAGCGACGAAAAGAAGCACCCTCAAAGGAGTTTAATCGGTATGGGCAGAATAAATACCGTATCAAACAAATATATATATTAAAAAAAATTCTCGAGCTGGATAATTGTTTGTTGTTTATTTGGGGATTACATACTATTACTAGTAACGCATAAGGTCATTTCAGGACGGGTACCAACTTGTGACAGTGCGCACTTCCTATCCTGGCACTCTGCATTATTAGGATAGAGAAAGGACTGGTTAGCTCAATATCAGGACACTATGACTGAATGGGATATCATGTCTCACGGTGAGGAAACACTATAAAGTCGTCACGAGTCTGCACTGTCATAAGTCGGTACCCGTACTGATATGACCTTGGATGTTGCTAGGACGTGAAACCATAATAACAACCAGACAAACACTATATGGTCATATTAGGACCAGGCATCGACTTGTGACAGTATGCCCTTAGGGTGACTTTATAGTGCTGCCCCAGTACCAGACCATGTCACCAGAACCATGGCCAACATCTCTCTCAGTCACATTATCCTGATACTGAGCTCAATGTCACGCGAATGTGCCCGCATGGGATACTCAGTGCTTGCCCTATCTTAATAATGCCGATCACCAGGCTAAGTAGCGACAATTATCAATTTTGTAAGTCATTTGTTTGACTCTAGCGTGATTCGAAACCCCAAGATTCCACAAGGGAAGCCTGCGTTCTTACCGATTCAGACACCGTGACTGGTCTAACTGGATAGGCTTAACATCCTCTTATCAGTGCAGACTGTTACAATCCTCTGTCAGCATGAATTGTCACAAGCCTCTGTCAGCGCGAACTGTCACAAACCGCTGTCAGCACGAACTGTCACAAGCCTCTGTCAGCATGAACTGTCACAAGCCTCTGTCAGCGCGAACTGTCACAAGCCTCTTGTAAAATATTCCGATAATGATTCATTGGTGTGCATTGTATAGCCCTTAGTGTGCTGATATGCCATTAAGCATTTATTCATTCATTCATTGGTGGGGGAATGCAAATGTTCTATTATGAAAAAGGTATATAGGGCCAGGTGCATAGATGTGTTTATGTAGTTGCTGGTGGTACTTGACTCATTGGTAAATAGACATTGTGGTGCTAGTAAGATAGTGTGTAAGGGACACTTAGAGCTCTACCCAGTACCCCCTCCCCCCTCTGTTAGTCATGGATCACCACACACTCAGCTCAAGGCAGGTGGTGGCCAGGGGAGCCATGCCGCTTGGTGGTGGTAGGCAGATCACTGTAACCATGGGGACGGGAAATGCTTGTTTCTCATTGGTAGAGCTGGAAATGCTTGATTCTCATTGGGAGAATGTGGTCAGGTGATATGACATACTGGATCCATGTACCATATAAATAATAAACCTGAGGGCTTAGCTCTCACTCTTCTTTCACTCTTATACTCTTTCTTTCTCTTTTTGCCTGTATTAATTTCACCATAGCCTGCCTACACAACCACAGATCCGAGCCGTGGACTTTATACCCTGTCAGCGCGATCTGTCACAAACAGTCGTCAGTGCACAATGTCGCAAGCCCGTGCCCATCCTGCTAAATGAACTCATGGGTTACTAGGGTGCAAACCCCCACTGACCAAGCACAGATCAGCGTGAAGGAAGGGGAGGCACTGCGATATGTGGGTGAGACCCCGTGCTCCAATTGTGTCCGGCAGTGTAGGTCTAGAGCCAGGATTCCATGCATGCGTTATGAGGTATGTGAATGTGACATAACATGGAAAACATGTAAATACACGAGCTTCGATTCCGTATGTCTGACTGCGAATGCGATTTACAAACTGGATCGCTCCATGTAGCGATTGGAGTGAATACGTATACATACAAAAGCGGATGGACTGACTGACTGCATGGCTGAAAAGGCATGGGTAGTCATATTTAATAGATCACACAAACTGCGTACCTCATACGTATTCACATATTGTATGTATGGAATCCTCTCTTTAGCCAGGCAGATCTTTCAGTGAAGTGCCATACTGACCCACTTCAACTTCAGCAATGTGTGCCAACATACATGCTCCTCGTCGCGGCCTCGTTATCGAACACCGGACGGGATGGCAGAGGGGTTAAAGCACCCGCTCTCCGTAGGCGAGAGACCAGACGGGATGGGCAAATGAGTTGAGCGTTTTAGAAGATTGTGGGATACAAACCCAGGTGTAAAAATATATGGTCTTTCGGTCGTGATAGCCAAGCTTGGAATCATATTAATGTCTCAGGCAACGACGGAGTTGGGGACCAATGTTCTGTTATAGTGATGCAATATGTGCCTACTCGCTGTGTGACATGGAAATAACTATGTGTAAATGTTATGATGCACAGTGACCGGGATTGCGGTATGATGTCCGGATATTAAGATACGGTTACAAATTACAGGAATGTTCCATCCATGCACCAGGAAGAGTGCAAACGGAGTCCGCAATAATGATTTGTTTATTTGTTGTTGTTTTACGTCCTAGCAACATCTAAGGTCATATCAGGACGGGTACTGACTTGTGACAGTGCGCACTCATGGCGACTTTATAGTGCTGCCCCACTGGAAGACCAGGCTGCCAGCACCATGACCTGATATCCCACTCAGTCACATTATCCTGACACTGAGCCAACCAGTCCTTGCCATATCCTAATAATGCCGAGCGCCAGGTTAGGAAGCAACAAGTATCAATTTTTAAGTCATTGGTTTGACTCGACCGGGGTTCGAACCCACGACCCCACAATCTACAAACAATTCGGCCATCCCGTCTGGTTCGCAATAATGATAATATTACTAATGATACTAATGACACTAATGACACTAATAGTATTAATGACACTAATTACACTAATGGTACCAATACATAATATACTATACTATCACTAATTACACCTGATATTAATGGTACCTAAGTACCAATAACACTGCTAATAACACTAATATTAGTACTAACGTACATATAAAGCGGATTCTTTCTAGCCACAGCTATGACTATGAGCAGCCATTATAAGGCAGTGAGCAAATAATCCAACCAGTGGTCCTCAACTGGTTCAGCCAAAGCATGCTATGTGCTGTCCTGTTTGTGGGAAAGTGCATATAAAAGCCCCCTTGCTGCTTATCAGAAAGAGTCACCTATGTAGCAGCAGCAGGTTTCCTCCACAGAAAAATGTCAGAATGACCATATGTTTGACATCCAATAGCCGATGATAAAAATGTATGCGCTCTAGAGTAGTCATTAAACAAAACTAAATTTCTAAGCAAGAAACCCGCAGTATGACACCCTGACACCTGGCTAATTGTGTTGAAAGATGGCGAAGTATTGCCTACCAGACAGCAAAAACAATTTAAGTTTGAATTAATCTTAAAGTTGCATGATTGGTTTCAGTTTCTGTATGATGGATGAAAATGAGAAATATTGCACCTCATGCAGGATTCGAACCCACACTTTTTGCAATTCTAGCACTAGCATCATAACCATTAGCTTATCCAGGTACCCTGGTGCAATCACTCTATCCATGGCTACCTATCGATCTGGCTCCTGCCCTGAGAGATCAGTGCAGACTACTAGACTCATCCCCATAGAATTGTACATGAGATCTTATAAATGGTTTACGTCCATAACTCTTTATATATACATAATATATATATATATAGTATATACCAATATATACACACATCCTACCCTGACAAGTCTGAATGATAGAGCACATACTTCTGGTGCGGAAGGTCCGAGTTTGAATGCCTGCCGAATCAAACCACTTACATATAAAATTGAATCTTCAAGTATCAATTTTTAAGTAACTTGTCGCTACCTAGCCTGGCACTCCGCATTAATCAGGATAGGATATGGGCTGGTTAACACAGTGGCAGGATAATAGGACTCTGTGGGATATCGGGTCATGGTGCTGGCAGCCTGATCTCCCTGTGGGGCAGCACTATAAAGTAGCTATGAGTGCGCAATGTCACAAGTCGGTACCCATCCTGATATGACCTTAGATGTTGCCAAGATTTAAAACTATATAAACAACCACGCTATATGTATGTCTCTATATATAATGCAATATTTGTATATATATATGTGTATATATATATATATATATAATATATATAAAACTGAGCGAGAAAAAAATATATATATGCCAAGAAATTAAAAAAAAACTAACATAGACTACTAACCATATCAACCAACTACTTACGTTCTACTGTAATGCAGACAATCAAAAGATAACACCAACATTACAGCTGGCCAGCATTGAAAACAAGCCTGAGTACTTGGGCTTATATGCTATGAACATAATAAATACAGCCTAAACAAAAAAAAAATCATATCAATATTGAATTAAAAAAGAATTTAATTAAATTTAATTTTGATGGTTTTTACCAACTTTGGTCACTTCGACCAGACTGTCAGTGTGACCGCCTCAGCACAATATTGGTCCTGGGATTGATGCGGAGCCTAGCTTTAACCCTAGTGCAGCATGGGTTAAAGCCAATATATATATATATATATATATATATATATATATATATATATATATATATATATATATATATTGTATATATATATATATATATATATATATATATATATATATATATATATATGACATGTATACACACATACTCTGACTACAGCTACTCACTGAGAGTGGCGCGAGGCAGTGGCTGTCGTCGGACGAGTAGAGCTGCCATCGTGGTTGTGTCTTCACCGTGTGTGTGAGTGTGTGAGTGTGTGTTTGTGTGTGTGACGACGGTTGGGTACCAGCGTCCCCGAGCCCAAAGCTGCATCTAGACACAAACCGCCTGGAACCGGCGACATAGGGTGTTCGGGTGGTGGTGGCGGCGACAGCGGCGCTGATGCGATGTCGGGAATCGCCACAAGGTGGCGCCACAGATCGCTGTTCTTCGGCCGCTCGCTGGTGCCGGCGTTGGCAATCTCTGCCTAACTGGTAGGGTGTATAGTGGAAGGACTGACCGAGGGTGACTTGACACAAGTGTTGGTATATATTTTGTGAATGTCGTCTGCCACCGACAATTGTAGCCCTTCAGCGGCCCTTGTCACGTGACCGGTCAGATTGGTGTGTGTGTGGGGGGGGGGAGGGGGTGGTTGGTTGTTTTTTGTTGTTGTACATTAGTTTGTTTGTTGTTTTACATCCTAGCAACATCTAAGGTCATATCAGGACGGGCACCGACTTGTGACTGCGCACTCATGCCGACTTTATAGTGCTGCCCCACTGGGAAACCAGGCCACCAGCACCATGACCTGATATCCCTCTCAGTCACATTATCCTGACACTGAGTTAAACAGTCCTTGCCCTATCCTATTAATGCCTAGCTCCGAGCTAGGAAGTGACAAGTATACATTTTTAAGTCATTGGTTTGACTCGACCAAGATTCGAACCCACAAACTCATGGGCTCGGATCTCCCTGTACTTTAAGTCGATTAAGCAGGGGAAATTTCAATCACTGTTCAACAGTATAGATATTTATTTTAAATCACATTGAGGTCACTTAAACTGATATTGGTAAAATGAAGGTCCAACTTATTTATTTAAGTGAAGGAAAACTCAAATTTGAAAAATAAATTCTCATCAAAGCAGTCATTTTTCATGGCTGGTCACATATTTCAAAACATTTATTTTTGTCTTAAAGAATATATCAATTATCATTAATATCTAAATAGCTCATCCTATTGACAGATTGATATACTCTCTGTGGTTTTTTTCTTGAAGATTTATACTGCCTATCATGGATAAGTCTGAATAGACTTGTTTTCACGATTAGACAGTTTGTTGATAGAAAGCCCAACCCTACACTTTTACCAACCCAAGGGATTTTTAATCTCCCACACCACATAGACATGGTATGAGAGCAACTGGCCTTTGATGATGCTGTAAGTTATATGCAGCAGTGGAAATCCAAATTGGCAAAGGTGGGGGGCATGGGGAATCGAACCACCAAGCTTCAGATTAGGAGTTTGACCTAGAAAAAAGTCAGACATTCTAACCACTCCGCCACAGAGAACACAAACGAACCAGACGTCTGGCAACACGGTAATAAAACATTTACACAACATCTATGCCGGGTAAGACTTGGATGGTTACACGGTTACTGGTGTTTAATGTCCTACCAACATATGAGATCATCCCGGGACTGGTGATTCTTTGTGCCAGTGTGCTACCTCACTTAGACACGATGCTGCTGGAATCAGGACACACATCAGTGGAATGGGGAAGAATTGTGGACATTTCCTCCACTTAAAGTTACATACTTTGATTATTTAAATGTCAGATTTTTTTTAGGTTGACTGTTATAATCTACTAATCTACCAGATTGGAGCTTGAAGTTGTTTGTTTGTTTTTAGGGAGTTTTCTGTCGCATTGGTGTGCTAAAGGCTGCAAATCTGCAGCACTGTCTGGGCACTGCTGAAAGCTGTTCCATGTGGTTGGGAGTTGGCTTCCGATAGGTAGTGGTCAGAGAAATTGGGGGGTGGGGGGGGGGGGGTGAGGGAGGAAGGAAAAAGGCAGCCTACGAGCCCAACCACAGTCCTCTGAGAGGGCCGGGGGAGGCTGGGTGGTTGGTGTAGTTTTACGCCCTGGTAAGACCCTAGGCCATACCCCAATGTGCACCGACTTGTGACAGTGCACACTCATGGCAACTTTATAGTGCTGCCCCACTTGGAAATCAGACCACCGGCACCATGAACAGATGTCCCACACAGTCACATTATCCTGACACTGTGCGCCGAGTCCCTGTCCTGACCTCATAATGCCAAGCGCCGAGCTGCAACGGTACCTATTTTATAAGTCATCGGTTTGACTTGACCAGGATCCAAACTTCTTATAGAGGATTTCAACAACTAAGCTGCTCTCTGGTGACAATGGTCAGCCCTGTACAACACGCTCTGATGGAAAGGTATTATGCAAAATGTCAACCACCACTATGCTGCATAGCAGCATAGCAGCCTAAGAACATAGCAGCATAGGAACATAGCAGCATCGCAGCAAATCAGCATAAGAGCATAGCATCATAAGAGCATAGCAGCATAACAGCATAGCAGCATAACAGCATAGCAGCATAGCAGCATAAGAGCATATAGCATAGCAAGATAGCAGCATAGCTATGTTGTACCATGTGTTACTTTATATTTGCAATGCATGACTTCCTCCCTGTGCCAAACAACCTCACATTCAAACAACATACGGCCTGCGCGCCAACAATCTTAAAGTTGCATAGTCTGATGGTTTTGAGTTTCTGTCATTTTCTCAGATAAATCTATTAGGTTTGATTATCATGATCTACCTTACTTTAGCTTGAAGATACTTCTATTTTAAATGGCTAACTTATTAGATAGTTGGAATCAAAACATGCTAAATTAATTTTGGCAAGCATGCCAACACTTTTACACTACTATAGGCTTATGTAGTTACACATTTAATTAAATTGCCTCAGCATTGATGTGGCGACAAATAGTTAAAATGTCCATCAGTATATAAGTTGGATGTGCCAGCAATACACTTTATGCATATCGCTGTGTGTCTTGACATGACTGCATGTGTTACTAGGACGTAAAACCCCCCAAACACATGCTGTGAGAAGGCCACCAACGGGCCGACGAAGTCAGAAAGGTACCCAATGGGCGCGTTGTGCATCAGGCGAAGAATGGTGGCGCCATCTAGAGATAACTACCGGAACTAAAAGCAGTGCGAGATCTGGCTATGTGTTATAACCTCAATGATAGGCTGGATATGTTGGTTGTTGTTATTGTTGGAGTTTTACGTCCTGGCAACATCTAAGGTTATATTCGCTGGATATGAGGTGGCATAGTTGTTTGGGTTTAACTTCCTAGCAAAATCTAAGGTCATATCAAGACAGGTAGCGACTTGTAGCAGTTAGTGTGCATTCATAGCGCCTTTATTGTGCTGCTGCACCCGATATCATACATTATCCTGATACATATGAGGAGTTCAGGCGCAAAACCAAGTAAGTCCACCCGACCTCTTTTGTTTTAAAATCAAGATTTTTATATGACCATAAATATAATTCTCAGTAATTCCACTTTTCTTGTTATTAAAGGGTTATGGAGCGATGAACAGATACTGTGAAAGTGATGAATGAACCTTTATTCCAAAACTCATTAATTAACCAACTTTTATTGATTTTTCTGCAAAACCAAGTAAGTCCACTTTTGGTTTGTTTGCAAAACCCTGTAAGTCCATTGTCAAAGACTAATCTTATGGAAATGTTGCAGAATCAAAGAACACACATTTAGAAATATCTTAAACGTGAAGGGTATATTATATATACAAAAGAATAGCATACTTATGGAGAGATGACAGGAAAATAATGCTAGTCCAGTCACAATATACTCCATCTGCCAGTAGAAGTCATCAAACAGATAACATGAAGATTGAGTCAGTCAACCCACCCATTCCCCCAATTTAAACACACATCCATCGATTTACTGAAATTGGGCTAGCGAGTGTTAAATAAAGTATTTGCTCATGATATTGAACACACTTGCCCCGCCCCACATAATTCCTGGTCACAGAGGCAGAGTGTGTGAAATTTTCATCAATAACTTACTCATCAACACTACTATCCTCAAGGTCTGGCATAATGTTCTGATCCCCAACATGAGAGAGGGCATCCTCATAGTAATCCCAAACCTCTTGATTTACATCCAACTCTTTCAGTAGCTTCATTACATCCTGCTTCTTAGCCTCTTTAACGCAGTTAATATCAGCCAAAAGTGAAGGATTCAACCGTGTCCTCTTTTTCTCCCTTTTTAGAAGGGAGTGTTGACAAAATTCCCCAGCAAATGCACTTTTGAATCCTAACTTACTCTTAGAAACCTGTAGCACTCTTGCCTCACTGATTTTGAAAGATCTTTGACGTTTAATGAAACTGGCTGATTCTGCTTTGTATTCATAGCACATCCAATCCTTTTCATACACATGAACAGTACCATGGTTCCTGAGAATCTCACAGTATTCCTCTGGCATTAATATTGTTTCCTTTTTTTTGGATTTCTTGCTGGACCCTTCCAAACACTCGGTCTGTAGGAAGAAAGCTGTGGCCCTGTATTGGGAAATTGTATCCAACAGTAAGATTTGGGTACTTCTGACTAAAACGTTAATGTTCTTATTTTGGCCATAGCAAGAATCTGAGAACGAACGTAGGAGTTCAGTTTGACTGATGTCCATGCTTACCACTGAACCTAAGTAATCATGTAATGCAGAAGCAATTGTATTGCTGTCTTTTGCATTCAGGGGCCATATGCATGGAGCGGTGTTAGAGAGCCAAACCGCGTTTAGGGAGGGATTTCTGGTTTAGCGCCGAAAAGTTGGTATGCATGGAGCAGTGTTAGGCCTAACACCGCGCGTTTAAACTCGGAAATTCTAACTCCGCTCATAACTGGTTTACAGCGGGGTTAGTGTCAGGATGGAGCCCAAATCTATTCAATGCGACCATATTTAACAGAATTACATACGCAATAAGTGAAATTTTATCAATTTAACCCTAAATTCGAAGCGTTATTAAGGCTACTGCCGCATTGGCGGTGATATTAAGAGTTATATTTTCGAATCGACGAAGGTACAGTAAACAAAACCGCCGCCGCCGCCAGTATGGAACGCGACGTCGATGCGGCGCCGGCGGCGATTTGTTTGCTTTACGTTCGTCGATTCGAAAATATAAGTATTAATATCACCGCCAATGCGGCAGTAGCCTTAATAACGCTTCGAATTTAGGGTTAAATTGATCAAATTTCACTTATTGGGTAGCTAATTCTGTTAAATATGATCGCATTCAATAGATTTGAGCCTAATATCTGGCTACAAACGCATAGCGATTTCCCAAATCTATAAATACATTCACATTTAGCTAACACTCACCATCCATACGTTTTCGACGCCACCGATAAACGCTGATAGCTATACAGTGTTAGAGGGATAACACCACACGCCTCTAACACTGCTCCATGCATATGGCCCCTGATGTTCAAGCCATGTATGTAAATGAATGTCATCTTTCCCCTGCAATTCCCCTCTACCTCGGTGATGAACAATACCAACACATACATGTATACCTGGCAAGAATAATAAGTTTTCCCTATTGGGGACTTTGGAAGAACAAGATTTTCAATAACATCAAAACAGACAATGAAACTATGTGCCACTTCATTCATCTTGTTGTAAAATTGATGGGCACGGCGACGATGCAACCCATACAGCAGAATATTTTCTCGCTTTTCATCTGGGTTTTGCTCTAGATCCTTAATTTTCATGTGGAATTTCATACATGTGGAACATAGTCTGTGGCAGGGTGACCAAATGCTAGATTGAAGTCATACACAAAAATGCTTCAATACAGTGAGTACGTTATCTGATCCTGATTCTGTGTCTGGAACAATTTGTGCATCTTTGCAACACTTAAATCACAAGAAAGGTACTAACTCCCTGGCGCACCTCGACAAGCATAGTGGCTAGCTCTGCAAGTGAAGGACATTATATGATTTCGAATCATCTCCTTCTTCCCCTCATTTTCTGCAACTCTCCGGTAACCACCACAATTTTATGGAGGAGATCTCCCATGCTCAAGCCAGTACCTCGCAATGCTCTGGACCCGATAGTCCTTGACACCAGAAA